>CAUYRT010045163.1:0-30813 GCA_963574885.1 Lepilemur ruficaudatus | reverse complement strand
AGCCTTAAGCGATCTTCCCACCTCAGCCTCCCAGACTGCTAGGATCACACGCATGAGCCACTTACTACACCCGGACAATTTTCTAATGCTAATATCCACATTAGTTCACTCTTCACAGTAAGATGTTAAATATATGTGATTTTACTAGCAGATGTTTATTTGCATCTATAAATTTGTTTACTTGCGGCATTTTCCTGCTATCACTATATGTGGTGGCTCTAGTTTAGACAGAACTCTGAAGAGAGGATTCCTGAGTTAAACAGGACACCGTCCTTCCTAGGCTTTTGACTGTAGGTTCTCTAGGGCCAGAACCAAATAAAGGCGACATTACCAAGTTAGCAATGGATTCATTTCTCACTCGCAGGACATCATTCAGGAAATTGTTGTTAATTCTCTCTCTCTTTTCCTCTGATGTTGATGAGATTTTATAGAGAGAAGGAAAATTATCAGATGTGGGTTCTACGGATTTAACAAATAGTAACCAAGAAAAGATTTCTCCTTGATGTTGTATCTGACTCTCATTCAATGTTTCTTACATGCCTGCCACATGCCCGATTCTGTGCGAGACACCGGGGCTGCAGGGATGAATATGATGTTGCCCACGAGCTCCAGAAAACCAGGCTTGGTGACAGAAACAGTCGCATAAATGGATGACTAATAAAAACAATGAGTTAGATTCAGTAATAAAAACTTAAAGCAGCAGTCATGCTGGGAGTATCCTAGAGGGATATTTGGGCCAGCTTGAGGGGGTTAAAAAAATGACTCCCGGAGGAAGTAACTGAGTTAGAGATCTTAAAGGATTTTCCATGCTAGCCGATGCAGGAGGAGGCATGGATAATCCAAAACAGCAGTTGCGCATGAAATAAGATTTGGGTCTTAGAATATCAGACATTTAATGTCTTATCATTTTACCTTCCCAGTAATTTCCAAGTCATTTGTCCCTAAGCTTACGCATGGGCACTTGAGGCATTGCACGGTGCCTCTCCAAAGGAAGACAAGACAGCTACAGGCAGTGGCCTGGGGCAAAGGCGGAGCTCTGAGCCTCCATCTCTGCTGTCACAGCCACACCTGGAAGTGGACGTGGAGGTGAACTACGTCTTCCAGATGTCGCCTTTGGGTGAGTCGAGTGAGAATGTCATGCTCTGGTAACTTCACGCTGGCAGAAGCACCCGAAGAACAGGAGTGCAAACGCTTTTTCACAGCTGGACCATCATCGTATGACTCCATTGTCCATAAAAAAGTAAAAGTAATTATTCTGAACTAGGTTTACGCCTCGGCTTCCACCGTTTTGCCCTGTGGGCTGGTGTGTGGCTTCCAGCAAGACACCACCCTCGGAAAGCTCTGCCCTTGAACCCTGGAACACATCTCAAGGACTTGTCAGTCTTGAGACTCATGAATGTAGAAACAGCTCCTGCTTAGAAGGGAAGAGAGAGTGGGCAGGAGGCAGGGAAGGAGAAGCCAGTAGGTAAGCCCCCCCAGGTTTAAAAATGTTTAATATGTAGCGAGTGCTTATGCCACACGGTAGATAAAGCCCACGTTCCAATTTTACCTGCTGTGCTTGTCACTAGTTAATTGGGTATCATCTGATACAGTAATTCTCACTTTCCCAGTTGAGACCTGCTCCTACATGCAATCTCCCGATGCCCTTGAAGCACACAGCCTAATAAATCAGCATGAGTCAATGACACAAAGAAAAATCAAACGCTCGCGGTATGGAAAGCGGGTCAGAAGAAAGCTAACGCTATCAGTTCCAAGCAGGTTCTCTTCACAGCCTCCCACTCACGCGCCCTTGTCAAATGTTTTCACTAAATGGAAAGACAGGCTCACTTTCCCCAGCCAGCCCCGCTGACAGCAGTGGGCTGTCTTGGGTTTGCTTTCTAGTGCGTATAATTGAAAGAGTTCTGACTTGGGGATTAATGTACAATATTTTCAAAACTGCTTAGAATGCCTGTTTCTGTGCCTTGCCTGGTAGTGAACATCTGAGAATGTGCCGTCTCATTCTTGGATTCTTTCTTCTCCTACTCCCCTTGAATACAAGCATCTCACACACACACACACACACACACACTTCACTCTGTTTGATAGAATAAGGAATAAAATTTGGGACTTTGCTTTTTAAATGGAATATTCTCTTCAGAAATAATTTGTGTTTTTTGCTTTTTTTTTTTTTTTAAGCCGCAATCCACACTTGATCTGCTTAAGCCAAAGCGAGTGAGCTCACACTGGGTGCCGGCAGGATGTTTCCACGTGCGTCATTATTTTGTTTAATTCCCACAATAACTCTCTAAATCCCTTTTGAGGATAAGGAGAATGGGGCTGTGAGAAGTTATTTCAAAGATTAAATAAATTCAGGCTCTCTTGGGTTTTCCACCAAAGGCTATGTATTTTTACAAATACACAATCCTGTTGCCCAGTTGTTCCAAAATATAATTTATGGATTTCACCGAAGGAATTCTGTATTTCGCAGAAGGAAAGAATTTCCTTTTCCCTCCAAAGCAGAGGCTGCACATGTGTGGCTGCTAAAAGACACAAAAGCGTTTGGTTCTGATGGTCTGTCTGAGCTATTGCCTGTGGAAGAGAGATCCGGAAGGAACGCCGGCAGGATCTCAGAACGTGCTCGGCGGCAAGGGTCCGCAACCACCGTAGGCAACCAGAGCCCGTGTTGCAAGGTGTCCCTCATGTTGGAGGTGGCCTCCTCAACTGTCTTAGGGAGTTTCTGAGCAACCAGCCTGGATTCTGTCTGCTCCTTTCCCCAGCAGATTTCAGCAGGATGGTGGGCTAGGGAGGGCGAGGGAAGATGTTAACGTCACCAACTGCTCTATTTACTGGTCCTGTCAGCCTCTAAGTCCCTGGGCCCGATGTCTCACTGCCAGCCTCACCTCTGCCTCCAACATGGTGACCTGAAAGAAATGCAGAGCCTTTCTAAGTCCTACAACTCATGCCGTGGCTTCCACCCTTCCTTCTGCCTATAATACCTTCCTACTCACTAAGATCCTCTCTAGTCGGCCAGACCCTATTCTCTCGCCCTGCAGTTCCTCTTCCCATGCCACTCTCTCCTCTTTTCTGAGATCCCACGGGCCTTCCAGACTTCCCATAGCTGCCAAGTTCCCTTAGGACATGGGTCATCCTCTGCTAGGGTCAAGAATTCCATCCTTTTGCCCCCTTAGTGCCTAGCGCAGTCCTGGGCTCAAGGAAGGCGTGAGGTGCCTGACATGTCACCCAACAAAGGTTTATTGACCCAGTTTATGTTCTCAAGGAACCAACGACCTGATGAGGGGACAGAAATCAGAGCAGATTATTAGGATGTGGAGCAGCTGAGGCCATCGGAGAATTAGGGACTGGAGGATGGGGACTCAGAGGCAGCCCAGCCCGGGGTGCACAGATGGGCCCTGTGAGCTCCCTGGAGAAAAGAGCCCGTGAGCTCGGAGGAAAACGGTTATGGAGACATAGTAATAGTTGGGTTTCTTCAACAAAGAAAATAAAGTGTAAGGAACAGGAAAGAGGGAGGTATGGTAGGAATGAGACCAAGAGAGAAGAGTTTAAAAAATCCCTTCTTGAGACAACAAGTCATCAAAAACGTCACACTGCCACAAGAGCCATGGGCTCTTGCTGGTGGCTGCTCCTGGGGCTGTCTGGGGGATGCACACAGGGGAAATCAGGCTGAAACTGGTTTATGAGACTTGGACTACACAGACTATCTCAACTTCTTACGGGCTGTAACAAAGAACACAGCAAACCAGGCTTTTTTTTTTTTTTTTTTTTCAATTCTAGATAGAGGCCAGAGTCACCACCATGGCAAACTGAATCCTCTGCCTGAGGGGACAGTGGGATTACATTGGCAAGGACATGGAGTCTGGAAGAAAGGCACGTGTTTGCCAAGTAGACCACGGCATATTTCCAAGGCAGAGAGCAGAGGGCTCAGGCCAGTAGCTGCAGCTCACGGGACCCCAGCCTGTCCCCACTGCACTCAGCAGCCCGGACGGGTGAACAGACTCAGGTAGATGAATAGGACATCCCCAAGATGACAACTAAAACACCTGTGAGTTTGTAATCTGCATGATGGTGCAATACCAAGATTAGACCGATAAGCATTCCATGTGCACTTTGGGAAGATTCCACCTATGGTTTTCTCATTGACTTATTTTCTCAAGTGTTTTACAGAGGAAGTCGGTGGGAGAGGCCAAGTTGGCCACATGGAGGCACAAAGTGGAGCAATTTTCAATTTGAGGACAGTTTTTAGTTGGCTGTGAGGTTCCATCCACCACCAATGACTTGCCTGCCTCGCCCTGGGTGCACGCGCGCACGCGCACACACACACACACACACACACATGCTGTCCACGTCCAGGTACGTGCTGTCACCCCCACATGGCCCCACCACATGTGACTGACCAACTTTAGCTTATAAATCAAGTCTCCTTGGAGGCCAAATACCAAGGAGGTGCTTCAGCAGGTGAGATGCAGAAGAGGTCTCCTCCCCTTCAACATGCAAGTGATAGATACATAGGTGACCAAACAAGTATGTTTGAACAAGCATCACAGGAAAAATATAAGTGACTGCATATCTGCTTCATTGGGACAACCCATGCCAGGTGGAAAAGGCCCGTGCAATGTCAAGTCCTCCAGGAGAACAGCCTGGACAAAGCCTCTTGCTTCTGCCCGAAGTGATTCATCCTCCCAAACCCCTTAATCCGGAATAACCCTTAGCCCTACACAGGAAGGGCCCCTGCCCTGGGCCCATGCACACTGCCCCTCCCCACAGGGCCAGGGGGCCACGAGGCCAAGAGACTCGCCCCTCCACTTTAGTCTGTGTTCTTGGTACCCAGGACACTGGAGTTTCTTACCCAAATGTCCCCGGGACCACTCCTTAAACTCAAGCTAGCCTCTCCCCCAGCTTGGCCTTCTGAGTGTGCACCCCTAGGCCTGAAGGTGCCGTGGTGGCTGTGCCAAAGTTATGTGGGAGAGGGTGGGGTGGGAAGGGGCTGTGGCAGGTGGGCTTCTCCAGGAAGCTGACTCTGAAGTAGCATTTAACATGCTGGGTGTGTACCAGGGAGTCTGAAACAGGATTGCACAGAACTGCAAAGCACACAGCCAACCCATGGGAGCTCTGCAGCCAGGAGCCCTTCGGAGTTCTTCCCAGCTGCAAGGAGGGACCAGGCTTCTACACCCATGCCTGCATTGGCTGGGTGCTGTATCCAGGTGTGGCCTTGAGCAAGGGCATTCCTTCTTGAGCCCCAGCAAAACTGAAAGCGGCTGACAGCCGAGGGCATCTTTCACCAGCACTTCCAGCAGCCGCAGGAAGTAGGTCCCTGCCTCTAGAAGAGGGATAGGGCAGTGCACCCCCATCTCCAGCACAGAGGGGTGGGCAGAGCTCAGACACACAGCTGGAGCGTCTGCACGGTTGTGCGCAAGACCCTCATGGTGAGGGACAACAGACGTGCAAAGAAGGGGACAGCCCCACCTCGCCCACATCTCCAGCTCCTCCACTTTCTTACACAGAATCCGAGAGATCCAAGAATTCTAAATTCATACCTGGTCTCCTAGCTGTTAAGAAGCTATATTTGTCTAGTGTATTAACCATGTTTTTTATTTTCTGTGTTTTATGATGGTTTGACATCTGCCATCTTGCTGACCCTGGAGGGACCGTCCCCACCCCCACCCCGCAGGGTCACTGATTCCTAGAGAAAGTAAACAGTCCACCTGTGAGCAGACCCTGGATAGGCGAACCCACCAGTCCAGAGCCCACACCCCAACCACCTCCTCTGTGGGGCCCAAAAGAACATGCTATATTTAGCCATTCACTAGACTGATTCATCACTGCAAATATTCAGACAGACGGCATATGGGCCTCACGTGGCATCACGGCCCTCAGCCCCACACGTGTTAGTGCTGAGCCTGCTTTCACCAATATTTGCAGTTAATTCTAAAATAGACAAGGGAAAAAACAAAGGAGAGCTTTATTGGCTGTGAGCTCTGCGTCATGATCAGCTGACTTTCAACCTTAACAAAGTCACTGGCAGGGAACATAATCCTTGATCTTCCACAAGCCCAACTGCATGTGTCATGAGCCTCCCGGACGGCACCTTCCTGGGAGAAGCGCCTGGGAAGGAGGCAAGGTTTGATCCTTCAAACCTTGGCTTCCACATTCCCGCCTTCAGGGCCACGTCCCTCCACACTCATTGGCTGCCTGCTACCCCGATAATTCTCTCTGATCCTTGAGAGGAAGGTTTTATAGCAATTGCAATTAATTTTTTTCTGTTTGTTGTGCATCTGTCTCTCCCCTTAGAATTCAAGTCTCATGAGGACAGCACCCGACGGGGCTCTCCACGCACGCTCGATGGATTATTTGTGAATTCTCCTGCAAAGTGTGCCTGACCTCAGTTTGCTAGCCTTGCTCTTGGAACCTCACTGTCACATCATAAAGCAGAAAAGGGCAGGTGGGAAGCCTGCCAGTGAGGAGCACCGGCAGTAAGCACGTATGAATGACTTCCCTGGGGAAGTGTGAGGGTGTCATACAATGCAGGTGTAGGGGTCACCGGTGTCTTACATACCCAAGTTACAAGCCAAGTATGAACACTCAGCACCTCCCGGCTGTGAGGAGCCCAAAATTTCAAGCCGCAGACGTGCAGAGCAGCCTCATGTAGGGATATCTGTGAGACCTGGAGGTTGCAGCACCCAATTCTGACCCAAGAACTGAGATTCAGAACCATGGGTGAAGGGGAGCCCCCCACCCACCCGTCTGTTCACCTGCGTGCCTGTGAGAGCAGGTGTTTGCAAGTTAGGGGTCTGTACACCCTGCCGATGCCCATGCCGTAACCTGCTCCCCACCTGCCGTCTGGCGGGTGCGGCAGAGCCAAGGAACATGTCAGCTGGAAAGCACATGAAAGAATGTCAGGACTGTGACGTTGCACCCACTGTGACGCAGGCTGCAAGCTGGCCACGGCCCCTCATTGCAATCAAGAACGTAACGCAGCAGCAAACATTGAGGCAGAATCTCATTTTCAGTCTTTGGCTTTAGACATCGTATTTGAGGTAATGCTAATGTGAAAACTGAATGTATGAAAACAAAATGCAACAGCAGGCAGCACCTCTGACAGCTTATGATGGGCATCTTCTTTTTCTTGTCCCTCTCTCCCTCGCCCCTCCCTTCCTCCCTCCCTCTCCAACACACGCTAAAGAGCACAAGGTCTGTGAGAATTTAAAAATAACCTAGCATGGATTTCAAGTGGAGTAAACTAAATGAGTCCAATTCTCTATGCCTTTCGTTTTCAATTATGCGCTGAATGTCGAGAAGCATAAGATGTAAGTGAGGAGAATACGACATTTAAAATCTAATTTTCAAAAATTGGGTCCTAAGGCAGAACAGGGAAAATGCATTTACACATATAATTGCGCCAGCAAATCGATACTGGCAGGACAAGTGCCCCGTTGCTCGTGAGGTCGCCTGGCCGGGGCTCCCCAAGCCACAGGAAACCAGTTCACTCACTGGGCAGGTGACTGCCAGCCCCCTCGAGGTGCCAGCCGGTGCACCTGATGCCCAAGCGGGCCCGCCCTCCAGCTCTCCGCGAGAACCGTGTGGGCCAGTGAGGAACTTGCACAGGCAAAGCTCTTAGTCACACACAGACAGGGGACAGAGAGGTCGAGAGGGAACACCAGTGAGCACGAGCAAAAGCTCTCAGTGGAGACGGAGGTCCCAGAGGCCTCTCGTTGTGGAGGGGAAACCTCTGAGTAGAAACATTTTGAAGGACAAGCAGAGGACGGGCACATGGCAGGAGGAACGTCTGAGGCAAAGAGCTCACATGCAGAGGCTGGGCAGTGGGAGGAGGGCGGGGAATAGAATGTGCGGGAATATGGGAACAGAATGTGGGTGGGAACAGAATGTGGGAACAGAATATGGGAACAGAATGTGTGGTGCTGACTGAAGATCAGCATGCAAGGAGGGAGAGGAGGTGAGAAGCGAGTGTCAGGAAATGAGGATGGAGAGAGAAAACAGCGGGCACATCAAGATTTAGTGTCAGGTTGGATTCATTCATTCATTTATTCGCCCAACAACTACTTATTGAGCAACTACTGTGTGCTGGGCACTATTTCGATAGCTAGAGGTACAACAGTGAAAAAAGTGTTAGAGAAGTGGGTATTTGCAGAACTGCTTAGAGCAGTGCCTGACTCTTGAGAGCTATTATATCACTACTTGCTTAGGAGAATGAATAAAATTAAACAGATGTGAGGTGACATTGCAAGAGTGAAGACGGATAATAATAAGCAAAGAAGTAAGTAAGTATATGATATGCCAGATGTGGATAAGTGAAAAGGACAATGCATGTATTTGTGGAGGGCTGTCATTTTAAATAGACGGTCAGAGGAGACCCCCTTGAGACGGTGACATTTCAACCACGACCTGACAGAGGTGAAATTGCACAAGGAGTGAAGCATAGAGGAAAGACGCAGCCCGACTCCAGGTCTGCGGCTTGGTTAATGGGCAATGGGGGAGAACGTCAGAGAAAAAAAAATTGGTAGGAAAGAAAATGAGTTCACTTCCTAACATGTGGAGTTGGATATGTCTTGAAGACATCCAAGCAGAGTTGCCCAAAAGAAGGGCATCATGGAGGTTTGGAATTCAGCAAGGTGGGGCACAGGGACCCGCTGTCCAAGCACATGGCTAATTGAAGCCGTGAGATGGATGGGCTCGTTTCTATTGCTGCTGTAACACATTGCCACAAATTCAGCAGGTTAAAACAACCCAAATGTATTATCTCATGGTTCTGTAGGTCAGAAGTCCCGCACAGAGGCACTCAGCCGACTCTCTGCACAGGCTGAAACCAATGTGGATGCAGTGCTATGTTCCTTTCTGGAGGGCCTGGGGTGCAATACACTTCTGAACCCCTTCAGGTTGTTTGGCAGAATCCGGTTCCTTGCGGATGAAGACTGAGGTCCCCATCTCTTTGCCTGCTGTCATTGTCAAAAGGCCGCCCACATCCCCTGGCTTGCGGCCCCTCCCTCTCTCTCCAAGGCCAGCGCTGGCATGTCCAGTGCTCCCCACACTTCAGACCCCACAGATGCTCCTCCTGCCTCATCCCTCCTCTGTGTCAGCCTGAGAATGTCCTGCCCTTATAATGGCTCATGTGATTCAACTGGGCCAGCCTGGGTGATCCGGGCTCTCCTCACCTCGGATCCACAGCCTTACTCGCATCGGCAAAGTCCCCGTGGCCCTGTAACGTCACCTCTTCACAGTTTCTGGGGATCGAGGTGTGGACATCTAGGGGGCCATCAGGCTGCCTACCACACTGGCAGGTAGAGTGAGAAGAAAACCTGGCTGGGGACAGAATCCCAAAGAGGAAACCTTAAGAAGGTGACTGAGAAGGAGAAGCTGGCAAAGATGACAGAGACGGAGTGGCCAGAGAAGTAAACGACCCCAGGAGGGGGTGTCTGCAGAGGCCAGTGAAGAATGAAGTGTTCCCAAAGCTATCAACAGGATCAGATGCTGCCAAGAGGGCTGGAAGACCGGCCTGGGTTTTGCAATAAAAATAATTATTAGTGATTGACAACAACCTTCACACACGTGCGCACGCACATACAGACATGTTTAGAAATTCCTTTTGCCTGCACGTCCCCCCATCCACCCACCTCCACATAGGACCCGCCAGCAGAGCTACACAGAGGGGACATTTCAATGCTGTCACACTGGCTGGGGGCCAGGACCTCGTCAGTCAAATAGACGTGAGCCTGCGCTTTGAAATAATCAGACCGGCTTTTCAGCCCCCATGCACGTTCTCCCTTCTGTTGGATAAGACGAAAGCTCCGTGTGCAGAGGAAGCCAAGAATCGAGAGCCTTTCCCCACTAAATCCGCGGAGATCGATCCCCCTGACAGCTGACAGCGCTAAATGCCTACGGAAAATCTATTCTCCAATCCCCACCGTTTCCTGGTATTTGTTTTAAGTATTTAAAACGCATTAGGCTTGACACCAGAAACGGCTAATAAGTTAATGTCCTAGATATTTAGGAGGAGGTAGGTATAAAATTATTGGCTTAAAATGATCCCAGTGAAACCATTTCTCCTAACAAGATCATAAAATGCACTTTCCCAGTGAGTCATATATAACTGGCTCAACTCTATAATAAAACGGGGATACAGGTTTAATGGAAGACAGAAACTGTTCGACTACAGATTAAAGTGTAATTTTCATCTCACGCTACTGTGTGTTTGAGGGATTGGAGTATCTTTTTTCTGATACACTTTCTGTCTTTGGACTCAGAGATAAGTGAGCAGTTTCTCTTTATCGCAGGGACATGTTATAAATAGTGAGCTGGATGGGGACTCCTTTGACCAAAAAGAAGAAGAAAAAATAGGAAATCTAAGCCCAGTTTTTGATTTTACAGATATCAGAAAGGCCCTGTTACTACCTTAGAATCCCATTAAGATTTTAAAAGGGAGTTGGTGTTAAAAGATTGTGAAAATATATTCATTTTGTCTAAATATCAGAAAATAACATGGATGAAACCACCACGGGCTTGTTCTTAATTACAGGTGCTGAGATTCGAGACACAAAGGGCAGGGACCTCAGCCACAGTCATGCACTGTCATCGAGCGACAACAGTCCCCAAATCTGTGGAGACAGATTTGTCAGCCTTTAAGCAAACCCAGCTCTACAACTCATTTCTCTGCCGGTTTCCCCCATACCCGTTTAATAATGCAACTCTTCTTGACAGCTACCTTCTACCAATAAAAAAAAAACATTTAAAAAACTCATTCAAAATGAAGAATGCCATGCTGTCATCTCCCTATTTTTCACGGTAGGGGTGGAGGGGTGCAGAAGTACAGAAGCTACCCCACACAGTCACCTGTGGCCCCACGGTGCCCAGAAACACGTCGCTGGACTCCTGGACAGAGCACATTTCCCTCTCCTCTGGGACATGCCCCACGGCCATGCCACCATGGCTGGAGAACAGCAACAGTATGTAAGTGTCTGCCCTGCTGCAGGCGAGGCAGAACGAAGAACTGGGACCAGGCAGGGGCTGGATGCTGGCAGAGCACGGGAAGGATGAAAACAGCTGGTCTGCATGACAAAAAGTGAAGTGAAGGGTGGCTGGGAAGAGAGTCCAAGGTAACACATCCAAAAATGCCAATTCTGAGTGAGGCACAGGTGACCCCAGGGCCAGGGGCCAACAGGGTTTGAGCCCGAAGAACAAGAAGCAGCACACTGGGGAGTCAGCCCTGAGTGATTCTCCGGGCCAGACTGCTGCCGACTTGGGACCTTCACTGCAGCTGACCCTCCCTAGTCTTTCAGAGGAGCAGCCCCTGCACCTAGCAATGCCAGTTTCCACCTTCAGTTTAATCACATTGAGAAGAACAGTTAGGCCCCAGAAAGGAGGAAGCTGTAAAAAGTTCTTTCCACAGATACAATCACGTCACATGCACACGTAACTTCCATACATTCAACCAGGTGTGCACGGTGCGAATGTTTTATGCAATGAAATTCCTAAAAAATTCTGTTTTGCATGTGTACTCTATTAAATGGTATGCATTGTAGTATGCCGACACATCCATATTGCTGAAAAGATTCATACACACAAAACCTTGCATAGTTTATTTTATGGGCAACTTAGGGAATTTTCAGGGCAATTTTCAATGTGCTTCTCGTTTGCCTTAAGTGCTAGCTTTAGAACCCAACACCTGTATAAGGCACAAGTCCCTCTACTAATTGAACTGGCTTTATAGGCATGCCCAATTAACAGCAAGATTCTACAAGCATGTAAGTCCTTTGAAAGGTGCTTGCATAGCTTTCCTCATAAAATGCTGCTGATAGCAACATTTTCTGAAATTGCGTATTGTTGGGCAATCTTGTGTCACGGGTAGGGGACAATAGATACCTTTATGAGATATTCCCAACCTTCAATCTAATCTTTCCTGCTTTGGCAAATTTGGGATCTGAATTTTGAGAAGCGCTTTAATAAAATTTAGTGCTTTCTTTCCCCACCCCACATTTTGGGGGTTTACATCCTTTGTATATATGGAATTGTTAAAAAAAAAAAAAAATCTGTGCTGAAAACAGGTGAGGACCCACCCCACCCAACAGTGTTCCCAAGTGGCTTGGCTTCTCCCGTTAGACGTCACCTGCACATTAAGCACTCAGGACGTGCCACAGTCCTCTGAGGCTTGGCTCAGTGCTCCACAGAAAGTCCAGGGAGCAGACTGTATCATCCTGCTGTATTAAGATGTTCCGAAATCTCTTTAGCACAATCCTTCATTGTCCCATTTGGCAAGAGCTCCCTCTGAACGTGAGCACAGGAGAGCTGTGTCATTTATCTCTCTGGCTCAGACCCAACCACGAGTTAATCCCCGCAGGCTGTTCAAACAAGAGCAGGAGGCTCTGAGATAAACCTTTTCTTCCTGTTTCACCAAACCTCTCTCTAAATCAACTCCAATGGAAGACGCACATCCCCATTGCAAACTCTGCCCATCAGATGGGAGAGGGCTGGGACACCCTCCTTCACCCCCAGCAACCTTCGAATCACCCCTTCGGAAATGGAAGTCAGGTTTCAATTATGAAATTGAGCAATTTTCCATTTCATCAAAATTTTAAAAACATGCATTTTCAATAATTTCATCAAACAGATCACTCATACAAGATAAGATACTTAACAATCATTGAGTTAGCTGCTTTTCATCCTATTAGGTAACAATATACAGAATACACACCTTAAAACTGCAAAGGAGTTTAAATTTAAGAAAAGTTAGCACTAAAAAGATTTTACCTTTATAAGTTTAATATTCCCACTGTAGTTTGTTTGTGTTTGATTTGCTTGTGATTGATTGTGTTTGATTTAAAAACTTCTGTTTTTCTTTCACTTATTTGTGTTGTGTTCATTAAAACTCAGCTTAAAATTAAAAATGGTAAAGATGGACTGGGTGCAGGGGCTCACACCTGTAATTCCAGCACATCGGTGGGGGCTGAGGCAAGAGGATCACTTGAGCCCAGGTGTTCAAGGAAGGATTGATTGTCCCACTGCACTCCAGCCCAGGCAACAGAGTGAAACTTTGTCTCTTAAAAAAGAAAAAGGGTAAAGATGGTAAATTATATATGTATATCTTTCCTCAATAAAAATATTAAAAAAAAAAAAAGAAAAGTAGACACTTGAACAGTACCTGCCCTTAGCTACAAAGACAATAAGATACTGTTTCCACGGCGGCAGGGCCCACACGGCACGAACACACACGAAGGCTGAAGAACTACTCCCATAAAACATAACGCTGAGAAACTGAGACTTCCAGCACACTTTTAAAAGAGTTTATTTCAACATTTAACCCAAAATGGTAGAATTGGAGACAGGCCAAAGCAGAGGAAGGAGACGCAGACGGAGATGACATCCCAAGACTGACAGGCGTGTCTCACACTATGGCTCCTAGTACGTATGTGACACTTCCTTTGCCAGCCCAGGTTCTCTCTCCTTATCCCCACTTTCCTGTTGTCTCTTCCCTCTGCCCTTCCTTCAGTGATACCTGGGATGAATCTCAGTCGTGCTGAAGGCTGAAAGGCAGGTTAACATTGGCTTCCTGGCTTCCACCCCCTCTTCGAGTCTAATGCTCACAACTATGATTTTGTCAGAGCCTGGACAAGGGACCCTGCAGCAGAAACAGAGGATGACTCTTCCAGGTGGTATAGGCCCCAGGGGAGGTTCTCGGTGACCCACATTCACGCAGATTTGTGGAGGACAAGAGGTTGGGCCAATGAGAGAACCCTGACCAGTGGGGGAACTGCTCCACTTTGCCCCGTATATTTGGGTTGTAACAATATCCCTACTTAATTTGTGGCACTGAGTGTTGCTCACCAATATGTCTGGAGAGACATATTTAATTTTAAAAGATGCCTGGTTAAAATGATGTTGGAGAACGGAGAATTTTTTTCTGGAAATTCACCAATGTCCTTACAAAAATCAGAGATGCTGAGAAATGTCATAAAACCAGGGATAAGAATGAATGTTTTAAGAAGTAGCAAGTGTGTCATCAGCAAAATGGCAGATGGTTAACTCAGAATTGCTTTTGAGGTTGAAATAAATGGCTAGATTATTTATTTTGTGCAAGATAATTATTAGGCTTATCATTATCACCATGTATATATTTCTACTTTCAAAGCGGGAACTCAAAGCTCTTCTTACAATTGAAAGACAGTATCGTACAAGTCGTTAAAAGTAAAGCTTCGAACTCAGGCTAACTGGGTTAGCTTTGCAACTCGCCAGCTCAGTCAACTGAGCTTGGGCAAGGTAATTAGTATCTCCACACCTCATTTCCTTCTCTGAAAATTGGTACAATACTATTACTTCCCTCATAGGGACTTTGTTAGAAGTCAAGGACATAATGGGTACTTGATAATAGTTAACTATGATCATTGCTGCTATTGTCATTATCATCATTTTCATCATCAACATCATGATGGTGATGTTAGGGTGGCACAAGGCCATTAGCTTCCATTTCACATGTTATTACACTGGACGTTTCTAATATGAGTATAAGTTGGGCTTAATTTTGAAAGCAACTTCACAACTAATTGGTGCTATGCAGGGTTGAGAATCAGAGGCATGATATGATTTTTCACAGGTTGCAAGATTTGAAATTTTGAACTTTAGGATGCTAACACTAAATAAATATTCAATGCATCTACTTTGGGATAAATTATGCATTTTAGGATTATTTCATAGCCTCAGTCACCTATTCAGTTTAGAAGACACATAAGTGAAGATACAAAACTGATTAGCTCCTGGAGAGGTAGTGGGCATGGTAGAAAGCGGATAGCTGTGTGTCACCCACAACCCCAGAACTGCTGTGTACATTGACTGCAATGTGAATGGTGCCCCTGGAGGTACATGGGACCATTGAGGCATGGAGAAAGAGCACAGTCTTTGAGGTCAGACAAATCGATAATCAAACCCAGCCCCTACCATGAA
The DNA here is from genome assembly GCA_963574885.1 of Lepilemur ruficaudatus. NCBI lineage: Eukaryota > Metazoa > Chordata > Mammalia > Primates > Lepilemuridae > Lepilemur > Lepilemur ruficaudatus. The sequence goes on along the minus strand of CAUYRT010045163.1, from coordinate 15,873 downwards.
TTCAGGCATGTTACTAAACCTAAGATCCATTTTCTAATATATATAATGAAAAATAATTCTTATGTGTTAGGTTACTGTGAGGCTTAGAAATAATAAATATACAAGGCCTAGCAGTGCACTCAACAGGTGCTAAATAGTAGCTATTAATATTACCATAGATATTACTCCTGTCACTCTATTAGTTCTAATATCATATGTGGGATGAACATTGGTCTTGGATTAGATCAGTAGTTCCGAAGTATTTTTAAATTATGGCATCTCTCACCAGCACCTTTCTCTTACCACATAATCAGATGATGCTGATTATGCAGTGCTAAGAGAAGGCAAGAGGCTCACTGTTACTCAGCAGGTCATTTTGTAAGATTATGTCTTCCCAGGTAGGGCTACTGCCCTGCATAACTCCTGGGGCTCGATCATGGACTGCCACACCACGGCTCTGACGCTGAGTTAATGCTAGGCACTGTGCTTGCAATTTGAGACACTACCATCAGGTGTCAGTGCTGAACAAAACCCTTATAGTACAAATAGCCTGGCTCCCCACACTGTGAACAACAGACATACAGGTGGAAAAAATCACAGGTCAGTGTCGAAGCTGAGCTGTACGGTGGGTCCTCAATGGATGGTAGGGTCATCGTGTGTCAGAACAGCATATACCATCTGTGCTCCAGAAACACTTCTTGGTAGACTTTGGTTCATTCATTCACTTGCTCATTGACTCACTGAATCAACAAATATTTATTTACTCTGCCAGCAGCCAGTGGGTCAAGTTAAAGTTTTGTAACCAAACTCTCTCTGGGTCACTATGTCATGAGTAAGTAAGTCCCTAGGGCATCTTTCAGTAGATCTGGGTGCCAACAGACACATTAGAACAGAAAGGAGCCATGCAGACTCACTCACACCTCCACTTGAGACTAGAACAATCCCTAACAAGCCCAGGTCCAGGTTTGAGTTGAGGGCTCTGAACACTATGGACCCTGAGGGGTCCAGCCTGGTGTGGGCTCCCTTCATGTTAAGGACCACCAGGAAATCAGGGTGACCTTAAAGCACAGGTGGTCCAGCTCCTCTCTGGTCACCTGAGAACCACCTCAATCTCCTGGGAGTCCTCCCAGGACTACACATGACCCTAGGACTCAGCCAAAGTGGGTCTCTAAGGGCATGTCTTAGTTTGGGAACAAGTATTCAGAAGTGGATCAGAAGCAGAAGGCCTAGAAGGGAAGCAACTTGCCCAGCCCTGAGTTTTTCAGCTGAGATGCTGAAAGGGTAATAGCCAGCTACTCGAGTGGCCTGGAGAGGACTAAGAGTCCATCCCGAACGTGTCCAGGCTTCTCGGCCTCCATCCAAACCTCTGCTTACAAGGTGACCTCTGAAACCAGTCCTGCATCTGGCTTGCAATCTCCTACGTTTAGTCCCCTAGCCATGAGCACTGCATATGACATCACTCTGTTTTCCTCCAGTCAAACAGCTGCAGCCTGGGAGGAGGAGCACTGAGTTCACGCATTTCCTCGGTGCCTGTCTGTGTTGATGGGTCTCTTGTCTTTGAGTACTTTTCTCCCCTAGGGATACGACATTATAAATGGTGGTTGGGATCTCAGACCAGCCATAAAACCCTATTTGGAGGCTAGGCAGGCTGCGCGGGATAGAGGTTCTGAGGACTGCTCCAGAGGCTCCTGTTGCTTGGTTTGAATCCTGACTGCCACTTCTTAGGTGGGGCTCTGGGCAACAGACTTGACCTCGCTGTGCCAGGGTCATTGTCTACAAAGTGTATCAAAATTATGGCAGCAACCTGTCACGGTTAGGGTGAAGACTAAGCATGTTTAGTATGTGCAAAGCACTTAGAGTGATACCTGGCACACATAAACACACAGAAAATGTTAGAGTGAAAAGATCTCCAGAACAGAAGCCGTTGATCTGCCCGACGTGTGGTCTCCCTTGTGAACTCTGTGTGCAACCCTGAGCTGCCACTAAACTTCTCTGACCTCACGTCTCTTATCTGTACAACAAAGGGGTTAAATTGCATGATCTCTAACATCCTTCCAATTAAAAAACCAAAGAAAAATAATAATAAAAAAATTTTGCCAAGTTGTTTTCTAAAACTCTCTATTTAGGAAAAAAAAATGTTTTTCTTTTTCAGTGATGTTGATAGTGAGAGCCTGGGTGATCTCAAATTCCCTAGCTTGTACCAGGTCCTGGAGGTTTGCGGGCTCCTCTCGCTCAGGCTTTATGTCCAGAGCTAACGCCATCGCCTCACACATGGCCTGCAGCTGTCACCCAGGCCCCTACTGCCATGTCAGCAGGCAGTTTTGAGCAGCCCCTGCACTCCCTCACCAAATGCCCCTTAAATACAACAAGACCTGGGGGAAATAAAAAATGTAGCTCTCCTTTAAGAAAAATAAAAAATATGGTGCAGTGTCTTCTTTTAGAACAACTTTTTCTTGCCAGTCTCAAGAGACAATGAGGGTTACCCTTCGGTTGTTTCTTTCTTCTCATCTGGTTGTTAAGCCTCCAGAAGCCCCTTTTCTGCTCCTTAAGCTCCTGGAGTCACATTGGGCTTCATGACCCAAATTAGCTTAAAAAACAGTCTGCAAAAATCATCAGTTTGCTTGTCCTGAGCACCTTCCCCGCAGTGTTTTCCGAGGAAGGCGGATGACTTGCACGTTTTAAGAGCAGGCCTGTCTTCCCTGGAAGCTGGCAGCGTGGTGCCGCCAGGGCCCGTTAAGCCTGGGAAAATAACAACACACGGCAGACTAACAGACGACAGCACGGATGATTAAGCCGTTTTCGAAGTCTCGGGGTTAAAAATACATTCTTTTGGCTGTGAGACTATGTATTGTGATCAAGACTACTCGGGGACAGGATTTCCATATTTTGTCGGGAGTGGGGGCGGAGAGCAGGAGAGGAAGGTGAGGAGGACAATAGCATCACTCAGGCTTGGCTCCATGGGAGGTTGCACATTTGGGACACGGGCAGGCACGGCCTTCCGAACAGAGGACACCTATGCCCAAGACACCAACAGACACCTCCTGATGTCACCACCCTTTATGTGACACTATTTTCTTTACCTAAATCTTCCTAACGGGACACGAATGCTACCTGGGGAAACACTGTGTAGAACATTTGTTTAACTATCTTATCAGCCTGACCTTTGTGTGTGCCTTGCTTTCCCGCTTTAATACCTGAGAGCAGAGGTCACGTCTTACACTTTATTCTCTTCTATGTCTGCCAGGGCCTTTGCTTAACACGTGCTTTCTCTGACCAAACAAACACAAGGATAGAATATCAGGGTGATTATAGACTACATCTCCCAAAGAAAGTTCCCTAACCCAGAGTGCATGTCCGCCTTGCAGGGTGGCTTGGACACAGCCCCGCAAGAGACCCGCTGACGGGAGTTCCTAGGTCCACGTAGGCAGTGCACGTCCCACCCTGGGACTGCAAAGGATGAAGTGGCCTGGAAGCAGCAGGGCCCTGGAACTACCCTCAAACTGTGATGAGACGGTGATCGGGGAGCCAGTCAGTTTTGGGTGTTGAGAGAAACTTGAGTCTACTCAATAAAGGCCCTAAGCAAGGTGGTCCAGCACTCGGAAACTCACTCTTGGACTACTTGCCTATCCCCTCTGTTGCACAGAAATCTACCTACATAACTCTCATCACATCTTATTAACGCTATGTATTTACTTGTGCATCTTCTCCGTCAATGAGCTCCTTCGTGTTCTAAGTGTTTGGCATGGTTCTTGGCTTAGAGTAGCTACCCATGATGGGAGTACATTGAAGGGCAATCCAGGAGCAGGGAGCATTGGCAAGGTAGGCAGAAGGACCAGGGGTTTCAGGGACTATTGGCTCCCCCAAAGAGGCAGAACTACATGACATGGGAGAATGATAGAGGTGCCCCAATTCTTGGGGCATTGGATGTGTTACCAAGACAGAATTTGGTATCTAGAACATAATAAAGTTCCACCTACCTTAACTACCCTAGGAAAAAACTAGTTCTTGGAAACTTGAAGTATCAGGTTATGTAGAGATATATCAATAGCAAAAAACTAAATAAATAACCTGATGATCCTGCTTTTTAATGTTCTTAACCTAGAAGGGGGTCAAGATGCCTCATGCTTTGGTCAGGACTGGTTTTAGGCTTATAAACCAATAAATGGCTATCAATGGAAATCATGTGGCAGCAAATGTGGAAACCCAGTGGGGAATGAGAACACTGGGTCTTCCAATCCTCTGTGTCTCTGAGAAAAGGACATTCTCCTTTCTACTCGGAGAACAACTAGTTGGAAACTCAATCCATCCCCAAAAGTGCTATCACCATCCCCAAAAGCTTTGTAAATAGGTTATATTAATGGAAATACACTGCAGCAGAAACATTCACCATGGTGAAAGCCATGGTACTTAGACAGCATCACTGGACAAGGATCCTAAGTAAAAATTCCAGGAAGCCAACAGGCTTCTGGGAAAAATGCATGATGTGATGAAGGCCATTCTTCATCCCCTTGGGAAAGTCTCATTCCTCAAATCTGATCTTCTTTAAAGGAGGTCATAAAGGGAGCATGAGAATCGAATTCACATTTGAACCCTGTCCCCATCCAAGCTTTCAGTGCTTAGATTTAGTGGAGGGATAAACCTCTGCTCCTGCCTGTAAGTCCAATGAGCTTCTCTCTCTTTTGTTCTCCTGGCTTGTCTTCTACTGCTTGTGAAAGTATTATTACTGCCTCAGCCTCCCTTCAGCCTGACCTCTTAACACTTAGACTCAAAGTAGCCGCTGCATCCCTGTACTGGGTCAGGTACAGATATGACAGCCTGGGACTGATCGCCAAGTGTATAAAAATAGTGAGTCACAACCGCTAACTCCCGAGGTCCAGCTGCGCTATACCTTGAGCGCAGCAAGCTGTGCGGTAAAGGAATGCAGAGTTAGGACGGACTTCCGGGAAGACCCTTTGCTCCTGCCGTAGCGGCAGGAGCTTGATCTGGCATTCTGAATCTTCCTACCCTGAATTTCATATTTGACACTTCATGTAGATAATATACTAGGGCTTCTTTTGAACGTTAACCTACTTTGGGTATGGGTTTGAACTGTAGGCATTTTACTGATCCCAAAGGTCTTCATTTGCTTATTCCAAAATAAGCTTCCTGTTTTCTCAAGTCTATCCACAAACAGGCTGTATAGAAGAGCTTTTCCTTTTTCTTCAGTAAGTTAACTGACAGCAACAATCTTGGGTTGAGACTATTCTCGGAGGTTGAATAATGATTCTCTGAAGGAATACACAGTCCAGAGCTGCTCCTTACCACGGTGGCAGTCATAGTAGTCGGCACTCAGTGAGCGCTTATTACGGGTCAGATAGGGGATGAGTTGCCCACGCTGCTGTAACAAAGTACCACACACTGGGTGTCCTAAAATAACAGAAATGTATTCTCTCACAGTTCCCAGCAGCCAGAAATCCAAAGGGGGTGCCTTCCTTCTGAAGGTCCTGGTGGAAAACCCATTCCATGCTTCTCTCCCAGCTCTGGGTGGTTTATGGCAACCCTTTGCATTCCTTGGCTTGCAGATGCCAAGGAATCTCTGCTCCAACCTCTGTCTCCATCTTCATACAACATTCTTCTCTGTGTATCCGTGTCTCAGATCTTCCTCTCCTTTCTCATAAAGGAACACCAGCCCCTGGATTTAAGGCCCAACCTAAATCCAGGATGATCTTACGTCAAGATCCTTAAATCTGTGAAGACCCTATTTCCAAGAAAGGTCACACAGCTACCAGGGGTTAGGATCTGGACATATCTTTTGGGGGGATGGAATTCACCCCATTACAGGTTTAATAGGAGGCACTTTCCATGTGTTGTCTCACTCCGAGGTCATCTTGTCCCACCACCTCCACGACCTCTGGGCAGCACAGCTGGCAGCAGTCACTCAGCTGCAGTGTCACTCTCTCCAGCACAAGGGGACTCTCAGAATAAGTCCCAGCTCCAGACTGACTGCTCCAGTGGTTGCAAGGATTTTCCTCAGTGCACAACTTCACCATGCAGTTGGGAATTCTATCCTCACCATTTTTCAGAGGAAGAAACTAAGGATGAAGTAGAATGTGACTTTTTAAGATCATGCAAGTAGTGATTCAGGCTCCAGTCCTGCACTCAGGCTGGGGCCCATGTTCTTAACTGTATGCCAACCTGATTCAACAGGAAGAGGATGGGAGGCAGAATTTTCAGGTGAATTCTACAGTCCCTCAGTAGCATCATGAAGATGAGCCTCAAGCCAGAATAACCTTGCCCCATGCGATGCCTTCCAACCTCACCCTACCCATGAGACAAACGCTGAACTGACTGGTGCCAGGTCAATAATTGGAGCAAGAGAATCATTTTCTTAAAACTATTGCAAATATCCTAACACTCCATCAACATGAGCGGCCACTTCGCCCTTCAGAATGGCTGAGAGCACCCTCCTGCACATCTCTGTGAGGAGAATTAGGATGCCCTATATCACCCGCTCTTTTCTTCCCTGGGATTGTTCACATGACCACATTATCCTCATTTCACCTACGAAGATATATTCACACCCACCCCCCACGCACTCTGTTGCACATCACACAAAAGCTTCAATAGATCTTCCAGCAGAAATATTTTTGTCCCGTAACTATGGTGCTCATACGCGCCTTCTTTGACAAGAAAGCGCCTTCCCCTCCCGGTTCCAACGCGGTGAACAAATACACAGCCTCCTTTGTGTGCACAGCTGTGCGTGCTCGGCCACAAAGGGCCCGTGAGCAACACGTGGGGACCGTCCTTCTGAGACGGGACCGGGGAGACAGGCGTGCCTTTCTTTTCAAGGGTGCTTGCCTTTGACTGATCACTGCCTTTACCCACTGGGGGAAAAGTTCATCTTTTTCACTTTAAATGTATTTATATGACAAGCTCTTTAAATTCCATGATTTAATCATGACTGAGCTTTCAGGGAAAATAAAGAGACATTGAAATACGCGACCCTTAAGCCCATCCTGCAGGAGCGAACAAGTGAAGCGCCCAGCAGGACTTGTGCAATGAATATAAATGACGCGAGGTTGTGAAAGGTCACACGGGAGCACACAGCCCCTCAGCCCCCCTCACGCCTCCCCTGTGGAAATGGTGCTCTGGCCCGGAGGTGAAGCTGTTTGGAAGCAGAATCCTCGTTTCTGGTTCTCAGGCTGCTCTAGTTTGCACCGTTCTGACGCCATTTACAAAGTCACAGGAGGAGAATCTCAAAACCCACGGAACTGACTTTTGACATCTCCTCTGTGTGAGGCCACACTGGAGACACTAAGAAAAGCCAAGCCCCGCAGAGACGAGTTTCTGAGCAGCAGCTCTAAGAAATGGCACCACAAATTAGCCAAACAACTAAAAATAGAAAAAATTAGCCAGGCATGGTGGCACATGCCTGTAGTCCCAGCTACTCGGGAGGCTGAGGCGGGAGGATCGCTCGAGGTCAGGAGTAGGTCAGGAGTTCTAGACCAGCCTGGCCAAGAGCGAGACCCCGTCTCTACTAAAAATAGAAAGAAATGAGCTGGACAACTAAAAATATATAGAAAAAATCAGCCGGGCATAGTGGCGCATGCCTGTAGTCCCAGCTACTGGGGAGGCTGAGGCAGAAGGATTGCTTGAGCCCAGGAGTTTGAGGTTGCTGTGAGCTAGGCTGATGCCACCGCACTCTACAGCCCGGGCAACAGAGTGAGACTCTGTCTCAAAAAAAAAGAAAAAGAAAGAAAGAAAGAAACAGCACCACAGGGCGCTTCTGGAGGTGTGGGAACATCTGTGAGAAGTCTCAGTGGAGAAACCCACACCAGATGAGGCAGAATCTGTCCACAGCAATTGGTGATTAAGGGTTCCTTTCTAGGCCTTAAGGCAAAACATTGCAGAAAAAAGACAGAGAAGGCCAGTTTTCACAACAGAAATTTCAACTATCGACACCTCCATATACCTGGTGAACAGGGGCGTTGGGAGGGTGTCTGCAGCCAGGCAAAGGAGCTGGGCAGAGCCCGGGACAGAATCCTGACACCCAGCAGGAGAGCTCGGGGTACGTGACTGACTTCTTATTTGAGTCAGTGCAGGTGTGCTAAAACCATTTGGCTTTTTAAAAAAATAAATATTGCACTTTCTCAAGTTGGCAGTTGGTGGCTTTGAGTTCTGGGTGCCACTTAGATGACATTTAGCGGGTTGAATTTTCCAAGCAGCATGGAAGCTCAGAAGGAGCTCTGGGATTGCACCTGGCACACAGCATCCTTTCTTGGGGCGAGGCTGCAAGGGCTGTAACGGTGCCTCACCTGGAATCAGGAAAGGAGGGTGCGGTCGCTGGGATGTGCCACTCTCTGGCCCTCCAGGCTTACCCTGGTGGACTTGAAAGGCCGAGCAGGTGTCACCCTCCTGCCTCAGTGGTCCCCAAGTGTGTCCCGTGTTCACATGCGTGATCCATCCAGAGCACCGTCCCACAGGCAGCAACGCAGCTCAGTGGTTAGGACAGCGTTTCACCCTGGAATCAGGATGCTTTGATGCCAAGCCCTGCTCCAACACTCTCCGGCACACCATCAGGTGAATTTACCTTCTCCACGCCTCACGTTCTTCATCTGTGAAAGGGAATGGTACCGGAACAAGCTCTGTGGGCTCAGTGTGAAGATTAAAAGCAACAAAACTTTAAACTAGTACCTGGGGCACAGTAAGCACTTAATAAATGTTAGTGATTACTGCCCATCAAAACCACATGGAAGCTCAACAACTGAGACTGTTTGCACACCTGCCGTGTGCCGAATGTCCCCTGGTAGGAACCGTGCCTACAGTATTCCCTTTACCCTTCATGGTGACCCCATGAGGAAGGCACTGACACCTTCCTTTGTCATACATGAAGAAACTGAGGTTCGGGGTGACTTGCCCAAAGTGGGTGGCAGAGGCAGGATTCACCTGAGTTCCCCGCGCCTCAGAGACAAAGTCCTAGATGGCCGCACTAGACTGCCCTCAATTATGTAGATATTATCTATTAGCTAGTTTCTCTGAGTAGTAGAAAAAGCAAAAAGGGGAGATGTTGGTCAAAGGGTACAAAGTTTCAGTTATGCAGGATGAATAAATTCTGGAGATCTGGACAGCATGGCGACTATCGTTAAAAATAGTGTATCCCATATTTGAAATTTGTCAAGAGAGTAGCTCTCAAGTGCCCTCACACACACACACACACACACACACACACACACACACACACACAAAAGGTAACCAGGTAAGGTAATGGATATGTTAGCTAGCTGGATTGTGGTAATCATTTCACAATGTGTGCATACGTCAAATCATCACATTGTATACTGTAAATACATGCAATTTTTATTTGTCAAACACTGCTCAGTAAAGCTGGGTAGAGGTAAGGGAAGAAAAAGGGGAAAGGGAAATAATTGAAATAGAGACAAATAGTCAGTGAGGATCCCAACTTGTTTCTTTCAGTTGACTTTTTGAAGAATCCAATCATAATATTATTTTCTATACGGACACCTTACTAAGCATTAATTTACTAGGATAAGGTGGCAGAGAAGCAGATCAAAAGAAAAGGTCAATATTTCCATCACCATTCCAAATTGAGAACAAATGGTTGTCGACTAACAAAACGTAGGGTGTGTAGATATTATAGAACCCGCATTGTTCTGCACCCACTTTGGAAGTCATAGATAACTTGAGTGGGAAGGTATGACCACTGTCCTTGGGCCCTGTGGTTCTTAACCTGGTAGCAGTATGCAATACAATAAAATATAGGATGCCCAGTTAATTTGAATATCAGATAAACAAAGAATAATTTTTTAGTCTGAGTATGTGCCAAAATTGCATGGGACACATTTACAGTAAAAATCATTCCCATGCACCAATGTTCCTAGCAGCACTGGTCACAATAGCAACCTAAATGTCCATCTACAGATGAAGGGATAAACAAGATATGGTCCATCCATACAACGGAATGTTATTCAGCCTTAAAAAGAAAAATATTCTGACATCTGCTATAGCATGCATGAATCTTGAGGACATTAGGCTAAGTGAAATAAGCCAGACACAAAGGGACAAATACTGTACGATTCCACTTATACAAGGGACCTAGAATAGTCTAGTTCATGGAGACAGAACGTAGAATGGTGGTTGCCAGGAGCTAGGGGTGGGCAGAAGGAGGAGTTAGTGTTTAATGGGTACAGAGTTTTCAGTTTGGGAAGATGAGAAAGGTCTGGAGACGGAAGGTGAAGATGTTTGTTTGCACAACAGTGTGAACATAATATCGCTGACCTGTATACTTCAAAATGTCTAAAACGGTAAATCGTATGTGTATTTTACCATGGTAAAAAACGTGTAGTTTATCTGATATTTAACAGGACATCCTTCATTTTTATTTGCTAACTCTGCCAATCCTACATCCCCAGGGGACATGTGGCAAGGTCCGGGGACATTTTTGATGTCATAACTGGGCCTGGGGAGAGAGGACTACTGGCGTCTAGCAGGGAGAGGCCAGCGATGCTGCTAAACATCTTACAATGCACAGGACAGCCCCACAACAAAGACTCATCTGATCCGAAATGTCAGTGGTGAGAGGTTGAGGAACCCTGTCCTGGAAGGACGGCAGGAAAACCCTCACGAGATTTTGCTTAGAGCCTGGAAATTTTAACTTAAGCCTCTGATCACAAACGATAGATCCCCACAGGAAAAATACAAGTACACGATTCCTGTTTGTATTAGGGCACATCTAGAACTATTTTTAGTCACTTTGCACATTGTTTTATACAGAAAATTTTGTGCATAAAATCATACTCTGTATAAACCACGTATCATGAGACCACAATAGCTGTGATACAGCCAAAAACAGCAGCCATCACAGAGCCCACTTTGCTCAGTCCAATGAAGATTATAAGCTTATCATAAAAAACGTCGTTCTGTCCAGTCTTCAGCATCAATATGCTTGCTGAGGCACTTTAGCCACAAAAATAAAATTAGGAGATTAGCTAAGCATGAATTTAAACCAAATCCCCACAGCAAAGTTCTCTGCACCGGCCAGAAAGACATGCACTTAGGCCGCCGTGACAAAAACATCCACTGGAAAGCTAGTGTGCCCGGGAGAATCTTAGCTGTCCCCATTTGACCTTAAATTCACTTACTAAACCTTTTAAGCGGAGAAAGAAAACAAAACCTACCAAGACCTTGAAAACAAGCATGGTAAAGTTTTAAGCACGTTTTTGACGATTACAGATTAGATAGCACAGGTGGATGGTGTCTCGTTAATGCTGACTTGAGAATCAAAGACAAAGTGGCAGCCTGTTGTCAAAGCAGTTTTGAGGACAACAACAAAACTAGATTAGTGCCACTGAGCCATGTATAAATTATACTCGGGATGGAACAGGGTGGTCGGAGAGTATGTGGACTTCATTGACAGCATTCAGCTCGGAGGCTGCTCTCTCTTACCTCCCATGACATTCTCTTGGTTCTCCCAAGTCTAAGGCCCTAACAGATGAAAACAAACAAAATAAGAAAAAGCTGAAAATAGACAGGGATATTGCTAGCACAAATATAGCTCCTAGCCTGGAAGGAAGGGACATGGGGGTAAAAAGGGAAACAGTGCAGAGTAGACACAATCCAAACATGGCAGTCCTGGTGGCCACGTGCCAGGCCACAGATCCCGAGGACAGGACTGTGAGAACAGAGCCACAGACGTGAACAGGCCTGTCAGATGCTCTAGTTCCAATGCCAATTTTTGCTGTTTCAAGTGTAACTACAAGCCACTTAACCTCTCTGAATCGCAGCTTCTTCGATCATAAAATGAAGGTAATCACGTTGCCTTTCCAGATCTTCATGCAGAGTAGGAAAACAGTCTAAGAATTAGAGTGTGATAATGTGTACAGTGGAAGAATATTATTTAATTAATAATTGGTACACATAATACTAACCCTAAGTCATCAAGAAGAGGTGAGTTAGATTACAGTCTGTGTCCAGAGAGCAAATACGTGTCATTGGCAACCATGCAGGAACGGTGACGGGCAGGCTCTCCACCCACCCTGGGGTCCTGTACCATGCTCTCCCAGTGCCCGCCCCACCGCTGGCTTCACTAGTGTGCAACGTGTTACGAGATTCAGAGCAGGAAGGAACTCATTCTGTCCTGGTACGTACGCCTTCATTCTGCACAGCCTTAAAAAAATGAACATAGCTCTCTTAACCTCAATTTTCATTATAAAAATGCCTATGCAATTCTTAATTGTATATTACCATATTTGGAGCCTATGATACTACATAAAACATCTGGAACACTCCCTAAATGTAAGAGAGATGGCTGCGATTTGTATTATCCCAGGCATATGGGAGTAGCACGTACCTAGATTCTGTTTATGGAAAGTAAGATATATTACACTCTGTGAGAATAAAATACACTTCTCAAATTTGATTTCATCTCAGTAGAACAGAATGCCTTTCAAACAATCTGAACTGTCTAGAAAAGCTGCAGGGGAAAGAAAGGTAGAAGGACCATTCACCAAGCATATTAGAGAGATTTGTCCTTCATGGAGTGGAAGGGTCATGGGAACACTAATATTCCAACTCTTAGGGTGTTTTTAATCTTTGCTTTCAATGTTTTAATGACAAAGTATCTGTATTCTAACATTATGATAACTTCTTACAATTTTTCCATTTCCATGTCATACTCCAAAAGAGGGTGTATCTATTATTCTTAGAGAGTAATAAATCCCGGCAGGGAGGATTCTAGGTGCATAGAAACTCATCCTCAAGTGCCTACCCAAATGGCCAGGTAGTTGTCTCCTGGGAATCAACTTATCCAACAAACTCATCCATTACAGCTAAGCTGAATTCATCTTCTTAAGGAGAATACACACCATCATCCACAGTATTTGCACTGCTAACAAGAGCAATAGATTAAATATAGCTCTGGCAACTTTTCTGAACTTTCCAGACACCATTAAGATTGCAGATGGATGCCCAAATAAAAGAAAAATGCAGTATCAAATAAGAAGCCTCGGGTTAAATAAAATGTGCTTCTATAGGTCACAGAAAGCAGGCTGTGCCGTGCAAATCCTGCAAGGGAAAAATGGCAGAGGTTTGAGACCTAAGATCTCAAATTTCTAAGAAAGTTTGACCTATTGATGCAACGACACCCCCTTGGAGAATTTAGTTAAGTAACTTCCACTTAAAAACCATCTTCTCTTTTCTACCTTAACCAAGAGTTAATAAAACTTCCTTCACTGCATAGACTATAAACTGTTTCATGGAAGAGAGCCACATTTTACAACCCTGTAAAAGCAGCAGTTCTCAGTGGCATAATCCACCCCTTGCAGAAAATGCCCTTGGGCTGCTGCCAATACAGACTCATGCCAACCAGGTCCACCGAGATCCAAGAGTTGGTGCCCCCACCGTGACCTTTGGCTACGGAAGCTGGGAAGAGAAATGAGCCTGGGAAGAGACTGCCAATGCCTGCCCCCCAATATCCATTCCCCTCTGCAATCCACAATGGAGTTTTGAGCTGAGCTTCACAGAATACATTTCTTGGCCTCCCTTGCAGCTAGACGTGGCCCTGGCTAAAGGGCCCTGAGTGGAAGTGTCGTTGGGCAGTTTCTGGGAACCTTCCAGAGGGGGGAGCAAGCATGTGTCCCTCATGCTTTCTCCCTGCCTCCATCCTTCTGCCTAGATCATTATGTTTCCATAGACCACAAAGTTGAAGCCATGCGTGAAGGAACCAGATAGAAGCAGCTTGGGTCCCTGAAACCATGAGGTGTTATGCCAGCCCTGGGCTGCCTACCTATGCTTTCATATGAGGGCCAAAAAAACAAAAATCATGCACAGTTTAAGCAACTATTATTTGGGGGTTTTTGCCACAGCTAAAGCTAATGTCAAAAACAAGTAGAAGAGATGGCTCAGTGGGTACTTTGTCAGTCTAACACATTTCCTCTTTAGGTGGAAGAATCTAAACAACCTCACTAGAGAGAACATAAATATTTTTCAGCTACCAATCCCCTGTGCCTCACTATTTCATTCTTCATTAGCCCTGTTCTGCAGCCAAGCTCGGCTCCTCACCAGTGTCAGAACAGTATACAGGATTCTCACATTCCCGCCTTGAATATAGTTATATACTCAAGGACAGTGGCCTCTTATTTTGTCCGTATCAATACATATCGGACCCTCTTTCAAAATCTAGGACAGACATGAAGCATACCTGTAGCACAAGTTGTTTTCCCATGTTATTATCCCACCCTAGGGGGAGGCACCCCTCAGCCCCATGTGGTAAATTGGAGAGGACAAGCGTGGCTTACATCCCCATATAATCACAGGGATGTGGTGTGCCACCCAAGCCGAGCCAATCAGACTCTTCCCTGAGATTGATGCACAGGCACTGAATGGAAAACATGCTTTCCTGTGGTGTGCATGATGAGGCAGGGGAAGCAAGTTGGAGGCTAGCAAGGGCCACCTTGATGGCCATTTTCCCCGTCAGCTGGCATGACCTGTTTGCAAAAGAAGCCGAGCAGAGCTGTGACAAGGACTACCAGTTACCTACCCAATATTCTCCCCAAAATAGCTAAGCTCTTATTTAAGCTCTTGTACTTAGCTGAAATTACATAAACTAAAGATAAATCAAAAACAGTAACAACTAGATTTCAATTCCTCTTGCAGATGGGGTTGCCAGGGAACACAAAAGTGGCCAATGGGATATCAGTGTGGGCTTCTGAGAAAGCTATTTGCTGGAGAAGTAGACTTGTCTGCAATGCACCTTTTTCCCGTGACTTCTTTCTGCTTGGAACACAGCTGTGATGTTGGAGGTGGGGCAGCCATATTGTAAACACAAGGAGGCAAGCCATGCTAGGAATGGCTGAGCAACAGAGACCAGGTCCCTGGATCTCAGGAGGACACCGTGTCAGCCCTGGGCTGCCTACCTTCAGACCCTTTCTTGTTGCAAGAGAAAAACAAATTTTCAAGTTGTTGAAGCCACTACGTGGGGGCCTCTATAACTTACAGCTATACCAAATTCTTAACTGACACGGAATCTGTTGAGTGGAAGTGGGATGTTACAAGTAACAGAACCGAGATGGAAAACTGGGTGAGTAGAGGAGATGGAGCTTTGGGTGGGTGGACACTCATATTGCAGACTAGAAATCTGGTTTCTTGTGTTGTGTGGTGGCAAAATGTGATGAAACTGCCCCCTACTTGTCCCCTGGAAATGCTGCTTATTGAAAGAAGTTGTGACACGGGGAACATGGTAGGAAAAAGTCAGAGCATTGGCATCTACCAGTTCCTTCTTGCCACACAAATGGGAAGTAAACGCAGATGATACCTGCCCAGGCTGCAGGGCTGGGACTAGAGTGAGGCATTCAATGTGCCCAAGACACATGTAAAGAGGTCTTCGCCCTGAGAGGCCTGCCCTGCACTTGCCAACCCTGAGAGTGATGGCGCATCCCGGGCGCCTGGCTTGCCCCGTCCTGATCTTGCCCTTGCCTGCTGCAAGCAGAGAAGAAAGGAAATGCAGCCTTTCTAGGAGACACCCTCTGTCCTGCTCAAAGTCTGCAATTCACACAGGCTGAGAGTCTCATAGTTTGAGGCCTTCGTGGCTGAAAAAGCCAGTTTCTTCTCTATCACAAAGTGAAGCATTTATAAGCATTAGCCATAAAAATCAACAGCTTTAACAAGAAATCACACTGGTGCCCACAGCCGCTGGAGGCAAGCTTACTGGCAAAGGTGGGGTACAGATACTGCCCTTCCAACGTGTGGAAGTTGGAGACTCGACTCTTAGGCTTAAAAAAAATTACAGAGACAAATTGTTTGAATGTAGTTACTCATTCATGGGATTGATTAGAAGGAAATAAAACAGAAGCCCCCTAATTTTTCTCCTTTCTTCTTGTGCTTCCTTTCTTCTTCCCCAAT
>CAUYRT010045162.1:0-27301 GCA_963574885.1 Lepilemur ruficaudatus | reverse complement strand
GAGTGCCGTGGCGTCAGCCTAGCTCACAGCAACCTCAAACTCCTGGGCTCAAGCAATCCTTCTGCCTCAGCCTCCCAAGCAGCTGGGACTACAGGCATGCGCCACCATGCCCGGCTAATTTTTTCTACATATTTTTAGTAGAGACGGGGTCTCGCTCTTGCTCAGGCTGGTTTCGAACTCCTGACCTCGAGTGATCCACCTTCCTCGGCCTCCCAGGGTACTAGGATTACAGGTGTGAGCTACCGCGCCTGACCATGATGGCTAATGTTTATATAGCCTTTAATATACTGTTTTTAGGGCTTTATATATATTAACTCATTTGATCCTGTGCAGTAAGCACTATTGCTTCCATTTTACAGAATCAGAAATCTGAGGCACAGAGAGATTAAGTAACTTACCTAAGGTCACCATGCTGGTAAGTGGCAAAGCTAAAACATGAACCCAAGCAGTCTGCTTAATAGTCTGTGCTCATAACTTACACTATTCTGCTGACTACTAAGGAATATGATTATCTGAACTCTGCACCTGATAGTAAAAATCCATGCAAGTGCTCACTGAATATCTCTGCTCAGATAACTGATACCTCAAATATACCATGTCTAAGTTAGAACAGTATTTCCACCATCTACCATTAACTCAAAACACTCAAGAGTCAACTCTTTCTTCCTGTAACTTTCCACATTAAATCTATCAGCAAACCTTGGTCCTACCTCCAAAATATATTGAAATTCTACCACTTAACTACATTTAGTGTTGCCACCCTAATCCAAACCACTGTCATCACACACCTAGGCTACTCTCACAGTCTCCTAACTTACCTCCCTGCTTCCACTTTGCCTCCTGCAGCTCATGCTCTACACAACAGTTTGCTTTAAAAAAAAAAAAAAAATTAAATTCCCCTTGCATATAGCATTCCATTTGCTGTCCCTTGCATTTAGAATAAAATTCACTATTTACTGTGACCTACAAAACCACACATAGTCTGTTCCTGTCTTCTCAAAATTCGTCTCCTACCACTCTTCCCCTAGTTCTTAAGCATCTTACATACTTGAGCTGTACAGAACACACAAATAAAAAATATCTTCCTTAACTATTTTTGTATTAAAAACATAAGAAGATGGCTAAAATATCAGAAGTGATGAATTTATCTCAGTCTGGGGCAGTACTTAATGTAAACTAGTTTGAACTGACCATTACACAACCTCAGTTGTAATCAAGTTCTATATCCCTAAACTGACTTAGGGAATGGCCATCAAAATCACTGGAGAATGTAAGTATTCACAGGAGCAAACACCACAGGGGACAAACTAGGAGAAAGAAAGAAGCAACAGAGTGGGGGTGCCCCACCTTTCTATTAGGGACAGTTTGGATGTACTGTTCAGTAATATCCATTCACTCTTTGATTATTTGCAGAAGATAATTCTCTGCCCATTGCTTTTGGGTTCAGCCAAGTGACTTGCTTTCACCAATGGAGTATTAGCAAATGCGAGATATGCAGAGACCTTAAATGTGCTGTATGGTTTCTCATGACCCTTCTTTGGTGATCACTGTGAGAAGAAGAATCCTCAGGTAGCCATAGCCTCTAGATTCTGGGCCCCAGAACCAACATGTGGAGCACACCTGAACCCTGTCTGCAGGCCACCTAGCCAAGACCATACAGTTGATTTATAGACCTGTAAACATGAAAATAAATGCTTGTCATTATAAGCCACTGAGTTTGAGGTACTTTCTTACACAGCACTATTGTCACAATAGTTGATTAATACAAATGGCAACAATTAGTGCTATCTGCTGTCTATCCTGGTCTCTTACCATTACTTCTCAGTGGACCTACAACTATTCTCTCTACGTATAAAGTGAAACAGTTGAACAAATTCAAATTGTGTATATTCGCCAAAGCATTAGAGTACTATGTGATAAAGAACAACATATGGAATATACTTCCTTTTGTGTATGAGAACAGAAAAATAGGAGAGAGACTGATTTTGAAAAAAAAAAGGAAGAAACCAGAAACTTAAAAAAAAATTACAGGTTGTGACAGGAAACAAAGTAGAAGGAATAGGGAAGGAAGCAATACTTCTCAAGAGTATATCTTTTCAATTAGTTTTTACTTTTGAACCTTTTGTATGTTAAAAGATGAAATCAATATGAGAAGAAAACAGCAACTCCTAAAATTGAAAATAAAGGAAGCTAACTGTATATCAAATTGTGAAAATTGACACCCAAAGAATGATTTCAAATGACTTTTGAACACAATATGCAGACTTTAATGGAATATATTAAAGGGAAAAAACTGGAAAAAATGTTAAACCTCACTCAATAATTGTGATGGTTACTTTTATGTGTCGTCTGGGCCATGAGGTCCCTAAATATTTGGTCAAACATTATTCTAAGTGTGTTAGTGAGGTTGTGTCTGGGTGAGAGTAACATTTGAGTATTTGAGTCAGTAAGACTGAGGAAAACAGATTGCCCTTTCCAATAGGGGCAGGACCCATCCAATCCACTGAAGGCCTGAATAGAACAAAATGCTGACAAAGAAAGAATTTGCTTTCTCTGCCCATGGTCTTTGTGCTGGGACATCACTCTTCTGCCTTTGGACTCAGAGCCAGGCTGAAATTTACACCTTTGGCTCCCCTTGTTCTCAAGCCTTCGAACTAGTATTGGAACTATATGACTAGCTTTCCTTCGTCTCCAGCTTGCAGAGTTTTGGACTTTTCAGTCTCCGTAATTGTGTGAGCCAATTCCTTATAATCTCTCTCTCTCTCTCTAAATAAATAAATATACGCACACACACACACACACACATATAATTTCTCTGTAGGATGAAGCAAATGAATAAGTAAATGTTTTGATGTTTATAAAAACTGAGAATTTCAATTAAAGAGAAAAGAGATACAATTTATTATTTTGTAATTTTATGGTTAGTACTTTTTCTTCCTGTTTAGGAAATACATATTCACTCCATGAAGATATTCTCCTTTGTTTCTTATAGTTCTAGCTTTCATATTTATCTTTACAATCCATCTTTAATTTTTTTCTGTGATGTAAGGTAGGAGTCAAGGTTGTTTGTTTTTTTTCCCCACATGGATTCTAGAAAGACTCTATAAATAAAGACCAGGAGGAAAAGTTTCGAATTAGACTCTGGCCCTAGCTCATCACAAACAAGTGGTTGAAACCGTTCTGCACAAAGATTATATAAATCAGTATCATAACATGGGTCATTACATCTCATTACATCTTAGACAATTTTACTGAACCTGATGCAGGATTAAATTAGTATGTGAGATATTCATAATTCTTCCAGCTTTTCCAGATTCTCTACTGTGGTAGGGTTTTATTCAAATTCATTTGCAAAAATAACATTGTTAAGTCAAAATCTAAACTAGCACCAAGGTCCGGGCCGTAACATCTGTTTTTCCTTAATACTCTCTAATCTTTGGGCAGTGCTTATAGGATAATATATATTTTTCTATAACATGTAAATCAGGTGGTAGAAAGTAATATTTTCCAGTCTTCTATAGTTTTATATAATTCAAAATTTAAATGTCCTCATTATTTTCTTGAAGAGAAAATATTTTTCTTGTCCTCATTATTTATTTTCTTGAAGAGCACTGTTTTGAGTACAAATCTGAACACATGAAGACAATGACATTTGCGTTCAACCCACGTTAAATTGTAACCATAATCTGTGACTTTTAAGCATCATAGCTAATTTTCAGACTTCATCCTTCAACAAATTGAAGGATTCAAACCAAATTGTTCCTTCAAACAAATGAGGAGTAGATGGTTTGTATGTTTATTGTACTGACTAGAACAGAATCACAGCTTTATATTTCTATCATAAGTAGTCTTCTCATGCATACTATTAAGACTGAACTGAAAACCTTTACAAATTGTGTTGAACTATCCCAGTTTTACCTCTACTTAAGTCATGTTGGACAAATATATTAACCTCTTTGAACCCGTTTTTTTACCTGAAAATGTTCTCAAACTTTGGTGTATATCACAATCACCAGGAGAGCTAATAAATTATAGAGTCCCAAGCTCATTGAAACAGGATGAGAATAGGGCCTGAACCTCTGTATTTTTACAGAGGTAAAATTTACAGAGGGTAAATTTTTACAGAGGTAAATTATCTAGAGAAACTTTATCAAGTTTCTCTAGATAATTCTGATTACATATCAAAATTTGAGAACTTTGGTCTTAGTATGCTTCTACTAATAGATTGATCCATTCATGCACTTATTTATTTATGTATGTTAGTAGCAGTAAACATGTACTGAGTGACTAGGTGCAGTCCTATAGTGCTGAGGTCTTAGAGATGAAAGGGACTGAATTTTTGTGTCCCACCCCCAAAATTCATATGTTGAAACTCTAACCCCCAATATGACCATATCAGGAAGTGGGACCTGCGAGGAAGTGATAAAGGTTAAAGTCATAAGTGTGGGGCCCTAATCTGATAGGGATAGTGCTCTTATAAGAAGAGGAAGGGAAACTACAGCTCTCTCTGTCATGTGAGGACAAAGCAAGAGGGTAGCCATCTACAAGTCAGGAAGAGAGCCCTCACTGGGAACTGAATTAGCTGGCACCTTGATCTTCCCAATCTCTGGAACTGTGAGAAATAAATTTCTGTTGTTTAAGCCACTGAGTCTAAGGTATTTTGTTATGGCAGCCCAAGCCCTAAAGAAGGTTCTCAGTTTAGTGAAGGAGACACACAAATAACTGATAAATGCAATATAGTATTGTGTGCTCTGATACGAGCAGACAAGGTAGCATGGAAGCATTTTGTTATCAGGAGTGGTTGTAGAGGAACAGAATTTTTTTTTTTTTTAGACAGAGTCTCACTCTGTTGCCCGGGCTAGAGTGCCGTGGCATCAGCCTAGCTCACAGCAACCTCAAACTCCTGGGCTCAAGCGATCGTTCTGCCTCAGCCTCCTGAGTAGCTGGGATTACAGGCATGCACCACCATGCCCGGCTAATTTTTTCTATGTATTTTTAGTTGGCAAATTACTTTCTTTCTATTTTTATTAGAGACAGGGTCTCACTCTTGCTCAGGCTGGTCTTGAACTCCTGACCTTGAGCGATCCTCCTGCCTCGGCCTCCCAGAGTGCTAGGATTACAGGCGTGAGCCACCACGCCTGGCCGAGGAACAGAATTTTAAGGATGAGTTTTCTGAATTGATTTGGGGGTTTATGGAATTGGCACTCTAAACTGATTAAATTTAAAGACACGAATGACTCTATTTAATGACTCTGTTTCTAGTGCTAAAGAGAGCACTCATAGTTCATGGTGTGATCTGGCAATAGAGATACACAAAATATCTGCACTGGATACTTCTAGTCAACCACTCATAAGAAGCAAGGTGCTAAGTGACTGTTTATATGATCTTTTTAAACATTTTTAGAAAACCAATGCATATAATAAGATTGGCTGGTTACTCTAATGTTGCTGGACAAAATAATGAAAGAAAAGGATGAACTCAGGAATTTGAATTCCCAGCTCAAGCACTGTACACATGACCTGAAGGCTTCTTTGTGAGCCCTGAGGGAGGCTGTACCCTGAAGACTGAGATTGCTGAAGGTCAGATGCAGGATTTCTTCCTGATACTGTCTGAATAAAAACACAAGTTGAACTCTTAGCCTTGTATGGTGGCTACTGTTAAAATGAGGGCATAGGGACCAACCCAAAACAAAAGAAAAAAAAAAGGGGGCATTGAGTGGGAAAGAATGGGATCCTGTAAATTGGGATGGGGACATTTTGGAAGACCCTGATAAGGCTGGGGATACTGAATCCTAAATTTTTGTAAGTCTTCTTTGCCAATGGAAGAGGTCTCCTTACCTCCAGTGGAAGAAGTCTCCCCACCCTCTTCTGAGGGAATTAACTCTGCATTGTCTGTGGAAACTGTAATGGCCTCCCCTGAGGCCGTGATCATGCAAGACAATGCTGATTCTCCTCAGGACCCACCCCACCACCTCTCTTTGCTTCTAGACCCATAGCTAGACTCAAGTCCCAGCAGGCCCTATAGGTGAGGCACACAGTATGACCCATGAGGAGATGCGCTCCTTCAAAACAACTACTTGAGTTTTCTAATTTATACGGACAAAAATTAATCGCTTAATATATATCAGCATACATTGTAAATGTTACAAGAACAGCAGAATGTTATAAAAATGCAAAATATGGTCCTTTTCAAGCCCATGATATATAGAGTATTTTATCATTTTGACCATGTTAACATAAGCTAACAATGTAACATCAAACACTGAGTCATTCGGCAGCACAATTTGGGGAGAAAAAAGAACTTGCTACTGATATTCCCTATAATGATGGCAAAAGAGTGTTTTTGACTTGAATTATTTGGACATTTGGCCTAATCCTTTACTCAGTAAGAATAGACTTGGCTTAAGAGAGTTAATTCATACCATTTGGAGGCCGAAGCAGTTATAAAGCTGCCTTGGAATGTCCTAAATTGTGCCTAAGAGACCTGTTATTGACAGATGTGTTCATGTAGTCCAGTCAATCGCCATATGGAATTTTTATGCACAAGCCAGTGCAAAAGTTTCAACATGTAACATTTATTAGCGCTCCTACTGGCATGGAGAGACAGATGGTACGCACATTACGTGCAGAAGCAGGCTTTGCAGTTGGCTTCACAGGCCTGATTTTGCTGTTGCCCCGGTCTCTGAACTGCACCCTTCTCTCTCCTCCACCTCCCCCACCACATGTCCATGAGAGGCCAAATACCCAACCCTCTTTCCCGCCCCAGAGTCCACTATGGGAATCTCTCTTCCCTCCCAGTTGCTTGACTTAGGATTTCTCTACTTTGTTGCCCCTTCTTTGGCTCAGACCCCTACCTCCTCTGGCTTTTCACATCCTCTAGCTGGTCCAGGGTAAGCTCCAGGGGCTGAGGTAGGAAAGAACATTCCCCTACAGCTGTTCCCAGTCCCCGCCTGCCCCTAACGTCAGTCTCCGCAGCATCCATCCCCCTTCCTCACATTTACCCCAAACTCCTCCTCTCTTCAGGTCTCACCTCCAGAAATGAAATGCTTATGTCAACAAGAACTGCAGATAAACATTCTGTCCCAGATAGTCCCAAAGAACAACCAGTTATGGGAGTAAGGGGGATATCTTCTCTTCTTCTCTGTAATATCTACATGAAACAGCAGAAGAAGGGAGCGCAAGGTGGAGCCTTTTTCCTTTTTCAGTCCCTGCCCCTTTCTCTGCTGCCATTAGCAGTACAAACCCTTGAAAACTTAAAAAAAAAAAAATGCCATAAGAATGTGTGTGTGTTTTTAAAATGTATGTCTGAGGAGGTGCTGAGTCTGTATTCTGTTCTTCAGTGGCCCAGACAGGAGAGAAGTTCTGTTCAGAAGCTACTAACAGTGGCGGTGGAAAGGCAGTGGCTGGGCTGGGGAGAGTGGGGGTGCAGCTGGGGGCCTTTGGAAATTCATTAGTGGGAAACCCTGACAGCCACAACCCCTGGACCCTCGTCCCAAAGCGGCCCATGTCCTCTCTGCTCTACTTCTTTGGTCTCCACCCAGATCCTTGCCTTGGTCTCATCCTAGCACTTTCCCCCTTTCTCCAAATAGGTATGCTTTAAATAGCGGGTTATAAAGAGAAGGGCCACCCCCTCATTATAGTGGTGGGAGGGGAGGGGCAGAGGAGAGGTATGATGGACTTCCAGCCATATCTTCGTGTAGAAATACCATTGTACATGGAAGATTGGTTGAGTGGTACTGTTAGAACTTCACTGAAGAGAAAGATTGGGCTTCCTTGGCAAGCTGTGGGGTGTGATAGAAAGAGACTTGACCCAGGAATCTGCGACTTAACTTTTAGTCTTAGCTCTGTCACCAAGCACTTTGGATGAATCACTTAACTTATGTGTTAGCCTTAAAAAAAAATCCATTTATACTTCTTTCAAATGAAATTTATGCTATCTGCCCACCTCACAAGTCTATGGTGGGAGGTAGTAGAGGATATAAAATATTGCTTCAAAAGATATAAAAAGTGGTACAGCAGGCTGTTTCTACACTACTGCCAGCATGTGAGACATACTCTGAATGGAACTTTTAGCGTGGGGTAGGAGAAACTGGGAATGTAGTGTTAAGACAGAATGTAGACTTCAGTGATAAATTCCTCAAATACCTCTCTTTGGAATCTTGGGGTCCTTGTGGTGGTTAATTTAAGGTGTCAACTTGACTGGGCCACAGGATGCCCAGAGAGCTGATTAAACATTCTTTCTGGGTGAGTCTGTGACTGTGATTCCAGAAGAGATTAGCACTTGAACTGGTGGCCTGAGGAAAGCAGATATCCCTCCCGAGTTGGGTGGGTGTCTTTCAATCCATTGAAGGCTCAAATGGAACAAAAAGGTGGAAGAAAGTTGATCTCTCTCTCTCTCTGTCTGTCTGTCTCTCTCTCTCTCTCTCTGCCTGACTGAGCTGAGACAGTCTTTTGCCCTTGAACTGGTACTTACACCATCAGCACTCCTGGTACTCAGGCCTTTGGACTCAGATTGGAATTTATGCCACTGGCTTTCCTGGGTCTCCAGCTATAGTCAGCAGATTGTGGGACTTCTCAGCGTCCATAACCAAATGAGCGAATTCTTTATAATAAATCACATTCTCTTATATTCTCTCTCCCTCCCTCTCTCTCTCTCTCTACACACACTCTCTCTCTCTCTCTCTCTCTCTCTCTCTCTCATACACACTCCTCCTCTTGGTTCTATTTCTCTGGAGAGCCCTGATTCATACAGTCCTAACATTGCACAGTGAGCATGGAGCCTCTATTAGTCCACCTACCTGTCCCAGTGGTAAAGCCCTAGAGACCTTTTGCTATTTTCATTTCCACCTCTTCTTCTAGGAGATTCACCACACCCTCCTTTGTACTCTACCCCGTTTGGTCTTCCCCCATAGCAAAGATCGTGATTGAATGCACCTATTCATTCATGTTCTCTTCCCACATGTGAGTCTAAGCCTCTTGAGGGCAAGAATTGGGTCAAATTTGTTTTTATATCTCTGGTTCCTAGCACAGTGCCAGGTTAACAGTAGACACTAGTTAATGATTATTGAATATTGGAAAGAATAACCACTAGAAAGATGGACTCAGATATATCTAGAACAGTAAGTTGAAAATTGAAGCTTTGAAAAAATAATTCTAAAGAAGAAAAAATGTTCAATAGTAGTTTTAAAATAGTTGAAAAAAAATGCTGGATGTGGTGGCTCATGCCTGTAATCCTAGCTCTTTGGGAGGCTGAGGCAGGATGATGGCTTGAGCCCAGGAGTTTGAGGGTGCAGTGAACTATGACAATGCCATGGTACTCTAGCCCAGGCAACAGAGGAAGATCCTGTCTGCAAAAAAAAAAAAAAAAAAAAAAATTGAAAAATGTTATCAAAGAGGGATTGAGATATTTCTTCCAGATATTGAAATATATTATAAAATTATAGAAGTTAAACCAGAGTGGTATTGACAAAGAGTAGATAGATTAGTGGAAAAGAAACTGAAGTGCATGTGAAGATTATATATAACAAAGTTGGTATATAACAGAGGTGGTACTTTGAATCAGTGAGGAGAGGAGGTCTTGTTCAATAAAAGGTGTTAGAACAACAGGCTACCCACTTGAGAAGGAAGTTAACTTTAGAATCTTATCCTATCCTTTACACCAAAATAAATTTCAGGTAGATTAAATATAAAATGTGAGACATAAAAACTATATAAAAAGATATGGGTAAATATTTTTAAAAGCTTAACATGGAGAAGGTCATTCTAAGAACTACTGTGAAGGAAGAAACCATAGGTTTGACCACATAAAATGAAAATTCTTGTGCTGCAAAAACAACCAAAGCCAAAAGACAAATTGGGACAAAGTATTTGCTGATACATGACACATGATTAATATCCTTGGTCAATAACAAGTTCTAATATATCAATGATAATTACTCCCAAAAAGAAGGCAGGTGAGGAACGTGAATGGGCAACGCACCATGAAAAAATTCAAATATGTGTGTATTCATCCTCAACATCGATTAACGACATGCACATTAAAATAATGAGATTTTTATTTTTACTCTTATAATGGCAAAGATTTTTTTTTATAATGACAAAGATTTTAAAAGAATTTGGTGCTCAATATTGTGGGGAAGCAAGTACTCTCCCTGTCTCAGATAGATTGTTCATGCATAGGTGGGAACTGAGGTTGAAGTATGGGAAAGGACTAGAACAGTCAGAGGTGGAGAGCACAGTTCCCGTAAAGAGGTCAGATGTTGGCTGGGCACGGTGGCTCACACCTGTAATCCTAGCACTCTGTGAGGCCGAGGCAGGAGGATCGTTTGAGCTCAGGAGTTTGAGACCAGCCTGAGCAAGAGTGAGACCCCGTCTCTACCAAAAATAGAAAGAAATTATCCAGACAACTAAAAATATGTAGAAAAAATTAGTCAGGCATGGTGGTGCATACCTGTAGTCCCAGCTACTTGGGAGGCTGAGGCAGTAGGATTGCTTGAGCCCAGGAGTTTGAGGTTGCTGTGAGGTAGGCTGGCACTCTCGCCTGGGCAGCGGAGTGAGACTCTGTCTCAAAAAAAACAGGTCAGATGTGGCATTAATCTTGGCCATCCCAGATGGAGATTTGATGGAAGTTCTTGATGGGGTAGGAGGTTGGAAAGCAGGAGAGCAAGAGGAAAACAGATGCAAGAGGGTGTCACCTTGGATACCATTGCATTATGTTTCCCTTCATAAGTCTTCCTTGCTTATGCTTTTGATTTTTTATAAAGTATCCCAGGAATCAACTCTTAAAACCCAGCACACATTCATACTGGTTTCTTTTTAAAATTGTATTCACTTTCAACATTCACATCGGGGAACACAATGCAGTAGCAGAAACAAGCTCAGCCTGGCATTTCTGTGCAGTGTGTTCAGCAAAGGCACCCCTGGATGCGTAGGGTGGGGTAACAGTGAGAGCACCAACCTCAGTTTATTAGCTGTGGGGTTTCAGGCAAGTTGTTCAATTTGTTTCCTATATGTTTGTATTTGTATAAGCAGAAATAATAACACTAACGCCACGGTGGTGTTGTGAGGATTAAAATTGTGTATGTAAAATCCTGAGAATTCGTATGTGTTCAATAAAAGTAGGTTTCCTTCCTTTGAGAAAAACCAGCCAGGGGACTAGTTATCCGACAGGCCTCACTCCACATCACCTTTCCCGTGTGGTCTCCATTCCCAATAGGCCTTGAAGCCTCACACTGTCTGAGCGACTTGCTAACACATGATAAAGGGTTCTTGGCAAAAAAAAAAAATTGAGCTGCTTCTTATTTAGTTGGCCTCCAGGCTGAGAGGAAATCTCTGGCTTCTGGTAAAATACTTCTGGGTTCAATCCAGAACAACCTCCATCCAGCTCCCCCGCTGCGCAGGCTAATGCGTTGTGGCTTGGAGAGTATGTGACCCCCATCTGGTGAGGAAATGGAGAACAAAAGACAGGCAAACAGGAGCCAAAAAGGGCCTCCTAAAACATATTTTAATCATGCCAGTCTGGCAGGACCATCTCGGAGCAGCTCGTGGCTGTCAAAACTTGGGGATTACCTGTGGCCATCATGTTAGAGACACAAAAACCTATGGCTAAACAAAAAGGCCAGGACCAGCCGGGCGCGGTGGCTCACACCTGTAATCCTAGCACTCTGGGAGGCCGAGGCGGGCAGATCGCTCAAGGTCAGGAGTTCGAAACCAGCCTGAGCAAGAGCGAGACCCCGTCTCTACTAAAAAAAATAGAAACAAATTAATTGGTCAACTAAAAATATATAGAAAAAATTAACCGGGCATGGTGGCGCATGCCTGTAGTCCCAGCTACTCGGGAGGCTGAGGCAGGAGAATTGCTTGAGCCCAGGAGTTTGAGGTTGCTGTGAGCTAGGCTGACGCCAGGGCACTCTAGCCCAGGCAACAAAGAGAGACTCTGTCTCAAAAAAAAAAATAAATAAATAAAAGGCCCCACTATCAATCTGGACCTTTTTACATGCGCTGTTAAATAACAGTTCACGCCAGGAAGATACAGGATTTCCCCTTCTTTTCTTTATTCAAACTAAGAGAGTCATTCTATAACTTTGGGGCATATTTGTGCTTTGAAAATGAAATCTCACGCTGAGACAGCCTTACATCTAAGATCGTGTCTAAACAGGGGAGTGAAAAGTGGGGAAGTAAGTTCCCAAATTAGCCTGTGAATACCTTATTTAGCCAGGCGATGAAGTCCGTTCTTAAAGAGGTCGGCCGAATCACATCGCTTGATCACTCCCGATGGCATCGGGGAGCACCTGGAATAGAACGTGAACTTCTTATCTCAACAGCTCGGTTTGCTCTTAGCGCAAGTGATTCTGCAGCTGCAGCCACGCCATTGGTCTGTCTGTCCCTGTAGCGTGCCAAGCTCACGCCCCTCTGGGGACCTTTACACTTTCCATTCTGTCTGCCTAAGAGGGTCTTTTGCTCCAGGCTTTGGAAGGTCTGGTTCCTTCTCAGTGCTCAGAACTCCGCACAAACGCACCTTACTGACTGTTCCTCCTGTGGCATCACCACACGCTCCGTGGGAGCCCCGTCTTGTTGACCACTGCGTCCCTAACGCCAGGGTCCTGGTCGAATATGTAAACGAGCTCGCGGGGTGGCCGGCGCGTGGCAGTCTGTGTTCTCCACCTCAGGGGCAGGGAGCTTGGCCACGGGCCAGCCGGCTCACCGCGCGATGTTGAAAACAGCGATTCATCAAGCCTCATGAAATGGCCAGCACTCTAACATTCTGACCTACAGAATGGCATGTCTTAGTATGTTTGGGCCGCCACAACAAAATATCATAAGACGGGTGGCGTATAAACTACAGAAATTCATTTCTCAGAGTCCTGAGGCTGGAAAGTCCAGATCAAGGCGGCGGCAGGTTCCGTGTCTGCTGAGAGCCGCTTGCTGGTCACATTTGGTGACGTCCATGCGTCCTCATGTGGTGGGAAGGACGAGGGAGCTCCCTCGGGCCTCTTTTATAAGGACACTGACCCCATCCATGAGGGCTCCACCCTCATGACCTAATCACCCCCAAAAGCCCCACCTCCTGAAACCAACAAAATTCAACATATGAATTCTGGGGGACATGAGCACTCAGATCATATAGCCCGGCAATTTCATGTGTTTGATCCTAATAATTTGGCATCCTCCTGGCTTTTTTGGTCGAAATATTTCTCACATAGAACAAAACTCTTCCCTCCTCCCCACCAGGTGTATTATTCTACCAAAGCTCAGCCTACCACTTCCCCAATTTTTTTCTTTTTTACCTTTTCTCTCTTTCCCTCCAACTAAACTTTTCATTTTTAGTTTGGCTAATCTCAGCTAGCTGTTAGGTGGAAAGCCGTCAGAAACTATTTGTATTAGTGTGTGAAACCGTAGATAGTTCTTTGTTCCTACTGGGAGCATTAGCATTTAAAAGAGATTTCTGGTAACCCTGGACTAATCTTTAATTGACACAATTTAAGACACATTAACAAAGTGAAACGGAACAGTTCCGACTGGATGGCTGTATTTGTCAGTGTATTTTTTTTTTCCTTGCATATGACGGAAAATATAAATCAAAGTGGCTTGAATAAAAAAGAGTGTTATTTACATATAAATAACTGTCCAGACTTGCTTCTAGCCACGAGGGAGCCACAGAGGCTGTTTTTACTCTCATATGTGAAACAAAGGAAAAAATGGACATGCTGGGTCAGACAGTGGTTTTCAAGGCAGGGGACTTTAAAGGATGAAGACAGGGATCTCTGAGAGATGGGACGAGAAGGAGATGAACCCTGCAAACACTCCAGCTCGCTACCTGGGGAAGAACCACCTGGAAGCCTTAGCGACCACAGCTCTCAGAGCACACACGGCGCTGGGGATGGTTCCTGTTCCCACCAGCGGGAAGGAAAAACATCATGTTTATGGGCATTAGGTAAAGTACTCAGAAGGCTTTTTTTTCCTTTTAACCTCAGAAATGGTATAAAATTAACTTAGACCTAAAAGCTGCTCTCACCTGGCCTAAAAGCTTAAAATCAAGACCTAAAGGGATTAAACTATTTCCAAGTAACTCACATCTCAGGACAAAGTAACATCCCAGAACAAAGCTCAAGAATATTTATAGGGATACAAAAATATCCAGCAATCAACAATGTAAAATTTATACTGCTTAGCAGACAATAAAAAGTTACAAGGCATGCAGAGGAAAGCAGGAAAATGTGACCCATAATAAGGAGAAATATCAACAAACCCACCAAAAAAAAAAAAAAAAAAAAACAAACCCAGAAAATGACACAGATGATAGAATCCGTAGTGCAGCACATTAGTTATTCTAAGCATGTTCTAAAGGTTCAAGAAGCTAGAGGAAAGGTTGGCCATGGTACACAGAGATAGTATAAAGACAACAGGAAATTGTAAATAATTTTACGTCAATGATTTCAACCTTGTAGATGAAACGGACATATTCCTTCCCAGACACGAGCTTAATAGCCCTATGTCTACTACAGATATAAATATTCACACGCTACAGATATTAAAAATATTTGTAGTTAAAAATCTTCCTACAAAGAAAACTCCAGACTCAGACGGTTTTACCAAATTTTACCAAATATTTAAATAAGTGATAACACAAGTTCCACAAAAATTATTCCAGAATATTGAAGAGACTACTTCCCAACTCATTTTGTGAATCTAGAATCACCTGGGTACCACAATCAGACAAAGGTATTGCAAAGAAAGGAAACTACCAAGATCTCTCATGAATACTTACGCAAAGATTCTTAAAATTTCAGCAAATCCAAATCTAACACACACATACATACATACACACACACGTGTGTGTGTATATACATATATATATAAATACATCAGCATTCCCCAACCTGAGACCAGGGACTGGTTTCATGGAAGACAGTTTTTCCACAGACTGGGGCAAGAGGGATGGTTTGGGATGATTCAAGGGCATCACATTTACTATGCAGTCAGACCTGTCTGCTGATGACAGTCTGTGTTTGCAGCCGCTCCCCAGCGCTAGCATCACTGCCCCAGGTCATCAGGCATTAGGTTCTCATAAGGAGCAGCAACCTAGACCCCTCACGTGCGCAGTTTACAGTGGGGTCCGAGCCCCTATGAGAATCTACAGCCGCTGATCTGGCAGGAGGCGGGGCTCGGCGGTGATGGGAGCGGCGGTGAGCGGCTGTACATGCAGACGAAGCTCATCTTGCTCACCTGCCGCCGTGCAGCCCGGTTCCTAAGAGGCTGCAGACCGGGGTGCCGTGGGGGGGGGGTGCTGGGGACCGCAGTAATACGCCATGACCAACGAGGCATTTTCCCAGAAATGCAAGATTAATTTGACGTCTAAAAACTAATCACTGTAATTAAACATATCGTGGACCACACTATGTGATCATCATAGTGAGTATCTAACAGAATCCAACATCCATTTCTGATTAAAACAGTCAGGAAACGATGGCTAGAGACGTCCTCATCTGAAGAAAAGGCATCAGTGGTAAACGTACAGTGAATAGTTTTACTTGGATAGTTAAAGACTTCTCCTGCAGTCCGGACAAGGCAGGGATGTCTTGATCTCTGCAGGTGCTCCCAGTCTGAGTTCAGACGGCATCTCTGGAGAGCCGCGGCAACCTTCACGATGGTTCTACCACCCCTGGTTATCCTTTTTTGCTCATTTTCACGTGTGTGTTGATCACCGTCATCTGGGCTGGGCCCTTGCTGGGTGCTAAGGAGTAGGAGGTCCCTGTCCTCAGGGACTCGCGTGTGCAGTGTGCATCCCACTATGACAGATGAGCCATCCCGCTAGAACGGATGCTCATGGGCACAGGGACCTCATCTGTCCCCAGTGCCCGGGACGTGGCCGGGCACCTGATTGCCGGGCAATTCGGAACGGCGCTGGCATTCCTGGAGTACATCCCCCTTCCAGCCACGCGGGGGCACCCACGCTCCATGCTGTGGCCGTGGCTGCACAAGCGACCTTACGGGCATTGGCTCCAACGGTCCGTGGTAATCATCGCTCCAACTTAGCTTCCCAGAAGGCGAGCGAGCCCCTCGTTATCAATGACCACAGCACAGGTTTGTGAGTTATTACGGGAGATGAGCCACAGCAGATACGCGTCTGTTGGAACAAGAGAGAAGATTGGCTTCCTGAGCTGGGCCAAAGGGGGGTGTCCTCTGAGTCTCAGTTTTTAGGTCTTGCAGGGTAGAAATTTGTTCGCTGCTAATGAAACCCTTTTGTGCTTCAAAGCATTTACACTTGGCCACGCCAGCTGACGCCTGCACAGAAGACCGGCGCGTGAGACCCCGGGTGTCCCCTGGCACCGTGAGGGAAGAGCAGAGACAACAGAGTCCTCGGGAAGTCTCATTTCAGGCCGAAGCAGGTGCTGTGCGTTTGAGTAGTTTAGCCGCCCTTAATATCCAGGTTTTTGGGAAGACCGATGTGTACGTGCAGACCTGCGTCCTGAAATAATCTCACGTTCTAAGCCCAGACGCGATCGAGTCTCTGGAAGATCAATCATTGAAAATATGAAATGAAACTCAGCAAAACAAGGAGACCTCGTGGCAGCTCTTAACGTGGCCGTCATTCCCGGCACCTGTCACGGCCGCTCGTGGAACTGTGGAGGGGCCGCAGGTACAGCGTGTTGAGCTGAAAAATCGTGTGGGGTAACGAGGCGGTTTGCAAGATGACACAAGTCCATCAAATGCCGTCGGGATTTCTAATATTTTAGAGGACGTGTTGGGTCCTGATGTTTGGGAAGAAGAAAGGGGCGAGATTTCAGCGAAGGGACCGATGTTTCAGATTTTTTCCTCCGTGCTCGCACGCTTTGCGGAGGTGTGTTGCCAGGTGCCCCTCGGACTCTGATGGGCGCGGGAATCACCTGAGGCCGTGGGCCACGTGCAGACCCTGCTCCGGCAGGTCTGGGCTGCATTTCCAACCAGCTCCCGGCGGGACTGAGGCCGTGGTTCTCGGGCCACACCAGAGCGCGAAGGCGCAAAGCAGGTGTGTCGAGGGGAGAC
Source organism: Lepilemur ruficaudatus (assembly GCA_963574885.1). Lineage (NCBI taxonomy): Eukaryota > Metazoa > Chordata > Mammalia > Primates > Lepilemuridae > Lepilemur > Lepilemur ruficaudatus. The sequence continues at coordinate 10,276 of CAUYRT010045162.1, read as the reverse complement.
TTCCGTGAGCCATGGCCCAGCTCCCACCCTGCAGCCACCGGCAGCATCTGCCCTGGTGGTTCACTCGAGACAGTCGCGTCTGCGTCGGGAGCCCTGACTTAGACCCGGGCTGGGGAGAAAGCGTGAGTAAAAGTGAACTTGGTCCCTGTCCTGTTGTTGTTTTAGTCTGAGAGGCAGTCACACACAAGGGTCTTAATAATCCCCACCTGTCACTGCTGCGAAGCTGAGGGCTGTGGACTCACTGGCGGGGGCTGGGAGCTGCCCCGGGGTCAGGGCAGACCCCGTGAGCTGAGGCCCCGGGGGTTGGGGGTGGGGTTGGCCAGGGAGGAAACATTCCAGAGAGAGGGAACCAGGTGTGCAAAGCCCGAGGCAGGAGGCAACGCGGGCGTGTTGGAAGAACTGGCAGGTGCGCATGGTTGGAACCCTGAGGGGTGAAAACACCTGGAGCTAGAGCCGGGGAGGAAGCCAGGGACCTGGCAGGGTATTGGTGACCCCACGAGGGACTGGGTCATCTTGCCCAGTGGGACGACGGTAAGCGTGCTAGGTATGCTGGAGTGGGGACTGAGGCCCCCCGCTTTTTGCAGCGAGCATAGCTTGTTTCTGCTGACAAGCTTGCCCCTTCCAAGGTGCGCGTCAGGGCTGAGGACTTCCACCTGCGGGAGCCCCGTCGGCCCAGGCACCCGTCGGAACCTCCGCAAGGGGGCGGCAGAGCAGAGGCCTTGAAGCTCCTGGCTCTGAAACCGGGAAAGAAAAGGTTTGCACAGGGTTCCTGAGTCCGTGGTCCTGCTTCTGGATGTCTCGATGGAAGCTGGAAACCCTAACACAGTCCCTGCGCTTGGCTATTTATTGCAATTTCGGTTCCTTCGGGGTAGTCAGGCGAGGCTCACCTCCCTCTGGGTCTGTGCCTGTTTCACCAGGGACGTGGCATAAGGTCCCCCAGCGCCCTGCGGCCGGGGCCTGGCAGACAGACGGATTTGCCGAGTGGCAAATGTGAGAAGTCCCGGAATCAGCTCCGAGGCACCTTTGACCCCAGGGGCGGTAGGTGGTTTTGGGGACAGGTGGCGGCATTTGTCCAGTGCGCTGTGGTTTCGCCCGACCTTGCGGGCCTCAGGCCGCGTTCTCTGCTCTGCGATTCCCCCGTCCTTTCTGCCCCAGGGGACGGGCTGGCGGCAGACGCACGGCCAGCAGGGAAGGGAGCGGCTCCTGGGCGTCTGCTCAGGGTGCCAGTCGTCTGTTCTAGACCTGTAAACGGAACCATGTGGCCAGGGTACTAGTGTAGTTGTTTGCTCTCTTTTGTGAGTTTTGGTTTGTTTCAGGGGAGAGACGGAGGCAGCACAGAGGCTGAGGTCCCCCCGATCTCAGCATGTCGGGGTCAGGCAGTTTCCAGGAGGTCCGACGCGCTCAGTGTATAGACGGCTATTCTGACATCTCCGATACTCACTATCTTGGCACCTTAAAAAACCTTATGTTTTCCCACGTTGAAATTGCAGAGGCCAATTGGGGTCACACTTTTTTCATCTCATACTGGACTTCGGCTCCTGTCAGTGGACCAGACGGCCACCGGGAGCACCAAACCCCCAGGCGACTGCTCCCTTCCAACAGGCACCTGCCTTCGCCAGGCAGGGGGGACCCCGGCTTGCGGCGTTCCCTGCTCTCAGCCTCCGCCCTGAGAGTCTCTGTGAGCTGAGGGTGACACTTGCCACCTGTGTCCTCTTCCGGGCACGTGGTCAGATGTGCTGGCCGCACCACGCGGTTAGCTGTGGCTGGTGGGACGTGGCCGGTCCTGACCCGTAAATCTCTCCACACACCGTGAGCCTTTTCCTTTCCTCCCTGCTGGCCGTGTAGACCAGCAGGGCCACCTTGATGGCCACGTGTTACAGACGTAGCCATGGAGGGAAGAGGCTGAGGTCCCTGAATCACCAGTGAGGGATCAGATCACCATTTGCAACGGTGTGAGTGGGAAGCAGACACGTCTCCCGTGTGAGCCCCGACCCGTTTTGGGGTTCGCTTGCTGCAGTGGTTGCGCTGTCTCTCCTGGTGCGCGGAGTTTCGTTCTCCCTGGACCCAGGACACAGCAGTATGAGGACAATCACAGATGCAGGGGCAGTTGCAGACGCTGGCATTGGTGCCACCACGGCGGGACTGTGGGGACTGAACGCAGCTGCGTCCTGCGCACTCACGCAGGTGGTGTCTCCTCGGGACACGCCGCCTTCCAGGTGACGTCTCTGCGCGGTGCACTCAGTGGCCCTGGCGTCACGCCGACCTTGCTCCCCGGGGCTCGGGTCTTATCACTCACACGCAGAAACCCGAGATGCTCTTGGAATGCGGCACCGCCTTCCCGGATCCCTCTCTGCCAGCGTGTGCTTTGAGGCCAAGCGATGACCGGGACTGGCTGACGGGATGGCTGTAAATCCGTAGGATGTGCTCCCGAGAGCCGCCAAAGGTGTGGCCGCTTTGGCCGTCACCCAGACCTCGCTGTGGGGAGTTGGAGTGGCCAGCTTGGCCGAGGACGCGGCAAGGGTGCATAAACATTGTCCCCCTGATACCAAGTATGTTAGTCAAGGTGCTTGGTTGAGAGCAGTGGACTGGTCCTGGCTTTCTAGGGCAAAAAGGAAATTTTTGGAAGGGTGTTAGGGGTTCATGGAATCACCCTGGGGCTGGAGGGTAGGACTAGCCGGGGCAGCTTGGAAACATAGGACGGCGGGAGTCGCAGCCGGGCCCCTGCTGCGGGTGTGGGGTGTCCACATCTGTCTGCGTCCACTCACGATTCAGAGCACCAGGGAAGAGGCCGTATTCCCAGAGCCCCAGTCACGGACTCACCCCCGACATTCCGACATTCCGCGGTCTTACTGCCTTCAGGTTCCAGAGGGGCTGTAAAAGTCACCTCCTGCCACCTCCACACACAATGGCAAATTCCTTCAGAAACCTCCGGGGCCTAACAGGATACGAGTCTATTTTCCACATCAAACGCAGGTGCTCTGAGCTGGCTGGTGCCCAGGCCCTGCCGCCTTGGGGCTCCACCTGGCCCCCAAGTCTTCTGCCTCCAAGCAGAAAAGAGAGCCCAGAGGGCTCCGCACAGCTATAAAGCCCCGGGGCAGGTGGCAACTTGCTCATTTCCCTGAACTCGTCCCAAGGCCAGTACGCCTTCGGGGTCTCTGGGAGAGACACGGGAACGGAAGCATGCTGGTGAGAGCGGCCGTTCCTGCGACAGGACATGTATAAGGAGATAAGCTGGTTGGCTCCTGGACAGACAGAGACGTAATTATTCATATTGTTTAATAACACGCACTCCCGGGGCTACACGTGTGTGGCTGGTGACGGTGGGTTCCCAGCCCTTCAGCTTTGCGGAGGCAGTGGTGAGCGCCAGTATCTGTCTATCGGTATTGTGCTCTGGGAACTCTGCAAACCTAATCTCGCTTAATCCCTAGCACAGCCCTTTGGAGTAAATGCTACTCTTTCCATCTCTCAAGTGAGAAAACTCAGCAAACGGGCCGTGCAGGGAGGTTTCCAGCCGTGCGGCTGGCGTTGACGCCCAGGCCCCGTCTGTTCCAAAGCCCCCGCTCACGTCCCGTTCCCACCCAACCCACGGGTCACTGGGCTCCCGCCTCGGCGTGAAATACTCTCTGCTCTGCATGGGGAGGGTTTGGAACGATCCTCTGTGATTTGGATTGATTAAGGTCGCACGCAGGCAGTGAGGCATGAACTGCGGGGGCCTGAGGTTGAAGTCGCCCCTCAGAGAGGGAATTTTGGGAGAAGCTAGCGGGTTTGGAGGGGCCAGCGTGAGAAGCTGTTCTCATCGAATATTTCTCTAATTGCAAAAGAATTAAGGGACCGAGGTTTGCCAGGAAAATAGAGTACATGCGTACTAGGCGTTGGCTTTTTTGGCAAAGCCTATTTGTCTGTAATCACTTTTAAAAAGATATAAAAGGAATTGCCTCGCCCAATGTGATCACTGAAGCCTGGCTTTTATCTTTTTCTTCGGAAACATTGCATTTCAGAGGGAACCGCATTAGCCGAAGACGGTGAATGTGTCTCGTAATTGCCTGCTATTATAAATCTAAGCAACATTTAACACCACAGGGGAATGCGAAATTATCAAGAAGGCTGGAAGACGAAATAGACTTTTTCTGAGTTGAAGGTTCTGTTTTCCTCGTTGCAAATGACTGTTTTAAGGTTCACAGAACATCCTTCTGTATCACTTAGCGAGATTGGGGGCAGCAGTTATTAAGTTCCCCAAATCCCTGCTGGTTAATAGATCTTGCAGAACTTGCGGGAGGCAGAGCCGCTGGCCAGCAGCGGTGCTGAGACATTCGGCCCCCACGACAATTACTTAATAACCAGCGCGGGAAGGGGTGAGGCTGCTCTGCCTCTGCTGGCTTCAGGCATTGGAGCGTCCGTGATGATCTCTTTGCCGTGGTCTGAACGTCTGGGTCTCCCCGAAACGCTTGTGTTGAAATCCTGACCCGACGGGGATGGTGTCAGGAGGTGGGGTCTCAGGGAGGCAATTAGATCACATGGGTGGAGTCCCGTGAATGGATTAGCGCCCTCGCGAGAGAGCCCCAGAGAGCTCCCTCGCCCGCCCGCCTCGTGAGGACACGGCGAGAAGGTTCTGTGTGTCCGTGAACCAGGAGACGGGTCCTCACGGATGCAGAATCCGCCGGTGCCTTGGTCTTGCTCGTCCAGCCTCCAGACCCATGGGAAATACATTTCTGCTGTTTGTAATCTACCCAGTTTATGGTATGTTCTTACAGCCGTCGGAATGGATTAGGCAATTTTTGACCCACCTGGTAGTTTTTCTTTGTCAAATCCCTGTCATAAATTGGCAAATACCACTATCTTTACAGGGACTGAACACGAGTAGTCCCCAGGCCTTATTTGGCCTGTGTACATATTTGAATTGTCAATGTACAGAAATCAAAAGATTTGACACAAAAATTCTGAATTTCCAGCTTCTCTAAAAAAAAAAACCCACACAAATCAGGAAGTCTTGCACAACTGAGTCCCACCTGGCAGAAGGCACTGCATTCCCAAGGTCCCCAAGCATGTATGTGCTGCTTCTACAGCAGATATTGGTGACTTTTTGGCTGTCAGAGGCCACCCACCCGCCCTCTCTCCCTGTCAGCACTCCGCACTCCCCGGCGTCCGAGAGCTCTCGTTCCAGCAGGGCCGGAGTCCGGATTCCTCTGTACCCTCACCGACATCTGGCGGCCCCAGTGTTTTTGTTTTTGAACAGAGTCTCACTCTGTCACCCACGCTACAGTGTAGTGGTGTCATCACAGCTCACTGCAGCCTCCAACTCCTGGGCTCAAGCGATCCTCCTGCCTCCAACTCCTGGGCTCAAGCGATCCTCCTGCCTCAGCCTCCCAAGTAGCTGGGACTATGGGTGCCTCCCACCATGCCCGGCTAATTTTTCTATTTTGAGTAGAGAAGGAGTCTTGCTCTTGCTCAGGCTGTCAGTCTTTTTTTTTGATTTTAGCCACTCTGGGTGTGTGTACTGTGCATGGTGGGAAATCGTGATTTTTCACCTGCATTTTCCTAATGACTGATGACGCTGAGCAACTGTCCACTTGCTTATTGGCCGTGAACTCTTCTTCTGTTGCCCCAGAAACGGCTCCCTCCCTGCGTCCTCTAGCTGCTTCCTGTGCGCCAAGGACCAGTCTTCCTGATCCCGCTCAGAGCCCCGGCGGGGCAGCCCCTGCTCCCTGGAGGTCCGACTCCAGCCCCTGGGAGCCCGAGCAGAGGCAGGGGACCCGTGTCGCCGTGGCCCGTGACGTTCAGCCTCCCCGTGCATGGAGCACAGGGAGAGCACAGCGTCAGGCGTTTGAGTCCCACTTTGACTTTCCGTCGGGGGACTCGAGACTCTGAGTCTGGGCTCGGGGCAGGGAGGGGGTCAGAGAAGACCCTCGCAGCATCGATGAACAGTTGGATGGCGGAGATGATAGGGAAGACGTAGGAACAACATTCAAATGGATGTTTCAATGATTAGCCCACCGAGGTACTGGGGCTTGTTTGTCAGACGAAATCCTCTACAAACCCCAACCTGCAGAGCAGATGAGAATAACACTGCCCCCCCACCGCAGCTGTACCGTTTCTCCTCCTACAGATGATCCATGGGGAGGTTGAGATGCCCGCAAGTTGACCGCCAGCTGCCTGGGGCTGCTCATCGCGTACCAGGCTTGTGTCCTTGAATCCAGTTCCAGGTGGGTTCGTTCTGTCTGTCCAGCAAGACGGCAGATTCTTCGGGTCAGGGATCATGCATGGTGCATCTATGATCCTTCCGGCCGTTAGCGTGGACCCGGGCAGCATCCTTGGTGCTCGTTTCTGACCCGTGGCTCATTCCAGCAAGTGCCAACTAGGCAGTAAAAAATCAGGGACTCGTGGTTTTCCAAACAGAGGCTATTTCTTACTAGCGGAGGCAGATGCTTCAGCGGGTCAGCTGACATTTCTCTAAACAAGCGGTGATTCACGGCGTCCAGAGATCCTCATACTAAAGATAGCGGTAAACGGAGGTCAGCTCTGTAAGAACATGGGTGTCCTTTCATCTGCTATTTTAAAGTCTTTAAATTAGTAAGGCATATTCTTTGTTCCCTGGTTCTGAGTGGCAGTAAGGGACATGTTTGGTTTACGTGGTGATTTGGGAGGAGAGAAAGCTTCTCTGCCACGGTTCTCACTGTGCAAATTTCTTTTCTCTCTGTCTTTTTTCTTTTTTTTTTTTTTTTTTTTTGAGACAGAGTCTCGCTCTCTTGCCTGGGCTAGAGTGCAGAGGTGTGATCACAGCTCACTGCAACCTCTGACTCCTGGGCTGAAGCGATCCTCCTGCCTCAGCCTCCAGAGCAATTGGGACTACAGGGGTATGCCACCATGCCCAGCTAATTTTTCTATTTTGTTTTTTTTTATAAAGACGGGGTCTTGCTCTTGCTCAGGCTGGTCTCAAACTTCCGGCCTCCAACGATCCTCCTGCCTTGGCCAAAATTCTTAAATGTTGTAAGGGTGAGTTACATAGATTTGGGAAAAGCAAAAGATGAGTGAGGAATTGAATTGGTAAAGAACAGGGTCATCCTGTCACAGGCCAGTGTCTTAAGATGAGAAGCCTTCAAGTGTGCTTTAAATGTTACAGCTGGGCTCGGTGGCTCACAATGCCAGCATGGGGAGGGCAAAGCTAAACAACAGGATGTCAGCTGAGCTCCTGGATCCAGCTGTGCCTGCAGCCAGTTCACCACTGGCCCTTCCCTCTGCAGACCAATCCGTTTTCCTTCTGTGTCCATCACGTGGTTGGCGGCTGACCCAGCCCTGGCCATGTCGGGTTTTATCCCCGTCTTCGTGTGTCTCTTCCTGTTCCAGCTTCTGTCCTCCCTCTTCCCTCCCTTCGTTCCCTGTTCCAACCTTGCGGAAGGACCACGGAGAATCAGCCGCCTGGACACAGCTCACGCATTGCTGCATGGGCTTGCGTATCAGCTGACACTTGGCTTAGGTCACCCCCGGCGATAGCTTTATCTCCGAGTGATGGCGGACCTACGTGGCCAGGCACTTGCCGCCGTGTTAACCCGAGTGCTCTGGAAAGAGATAGGCGGGGACGTTCGGTGCCTCTCATCGCGGGGGTGTTTTCTCATCTGTGTTTGTCATTCTCGAGTTCCCGCCAGAAGTGTGCATCTCACTGCCCTGTTTCATCATTGCTTCCCCTCGAATAGAAAAAAATCAGAGTCCCGTAAACTCTCACAAACAGGTTCCCTCCCGCACGTGGATGTTGCTGTCTGTTCCACACAGACCCCCAAACGCGAGGGTCTCTGCGGGGCGCCTCCCACTGGTATCATCACCCAGGGCAAGGCGCGTGGCGCCGTTCCCACAATGAGGACCCTGCTGGGTGCGCTGGCCGCCGCTTGTCATGCTCTGGTTATTCCAGCTGATGAGAAGGGACTATAGTTAAAAGACTCAGGCAAGGATGGAACGTGAAGGCTTTTTTCCCATGGGTTAAAGAAATAAACAGGCCGGGCGCAGTGGCTCACGCCTGTAATCCTAGCACTCTGGGAGACCAAGGCGGGAGGATCACTCAAGGTCAGGAGTTCGAGACCAGTCTGAGCAAGAGCAAGACCCCGTCTCTACTATAAATAGAAAGAAATTAATTGGACAACTAAAAACGTATAGAAAAAATTAGCCAGGCATGGTGGCACATGCCTGTAGTCCCAGCTACTCGGGAGGCTGAGGCAGGAGGATCGCTTGAGCCTAGGAGTTTGAGGTTGCTGTGAGCTAGGCTGACACCATGGCACTCTAGCCTGGGCAACAGAGTGAGACTCTGTCTCACAAAGAAAGAAAGAAAAAAAGAAAGAAAGAAAGAAACAGTGTCTCGAGAGGAAGATGCCATGAGATGGGGGAGGTTTCCAAAGTCTCTGAATTGTCACATGTGAAATAATTATAAAACTTAAACCTAATCCTTTCAGTGGTATGCCTGGGTGTGAGCCTGTGTGTGTCTCTGAGACGTGCGAGAACTGGGTTAAAGGTGAGCGTGAGCTGTGAGCGTGGCGGTGACGACCGCGTCTTTGTGTCCCGGCAAGATTGGCCTCACGCTGAACCTCTTTCTTATAAAATATATTTTTCTTTCTGAATATTCAGGGCATATGGGGCCGTGTGGGGGTGTGGCTGAGAACTCGGGCATCAAGGTGTCCTGCATTCGAATCTTTACTGCCGTGCTCACAAGCTGACCTTGGGGACCCTGTGTCACCTCTGTGGGCTTCAGTCCCCTCGTCTGCACGGAGGTATTAAAGGTGGCACATGCCTTGCGGGGTCATCGTGAGGATTCAGTGGATCCTCAGGAGGCGCCGGGATCCCCGTCCGCAGGTGGTGGCTGCTGGCTTTGAGGATGGTGACAGCAACTGCACGATGAAGGTGATGGTGACATTGTCAGCGTCCGTGAGATGACGCCGGCTGCAGGGAAGGGGTGACGATCTCCCCGCCTCTAGCAGGACTTCTGCCACTGCACAGTCTGCCCGACCTGGGAGCTTCTCCTTGCGAGTTCAGAGACACGACATCTAAAAACAACCCAAAATAGGCTTGTTATTGAAAACCTGAGAAAGGTCACGGTTGCCGGTGTGTTTTCTCATCTTTTGGAATGAATTAAAACTTCATTATTCCAATGCCTCTCCCGCGGCGCGTGGAGAGCGGGGTGTTCCCTTCGGCAGCCAGACGGCTTCAAGGTTATTTTCCTACTCGGAGGAAAACAGGATCGGTTATGGGCACAGTAGTAATTTTGGAGCAGGGTTAGATGCAAGGGTCACTCCTCCCGCTTATTTACCAGCCGATCCTACGGGTCTGAATAAGACGCATGGCCGTCCGTGCGGTAACTGCCAATTTGCTTGGCTGGGTTGTAATCAGCGGTTCATTTCTCTCTCTCTGTCTCACACACACGCAGCGTGGACCAGAGCATCCGTCCCAGGGCTTTGTGCTCCTTAGAAATCTTTTATTGTGACCCTCGTAAATAATTTTGGAAAGGTTTCCCTGACATCGGGAAATCTTAATAGCTTGATGTCATTAATTTCAGTGGATGACAAACTATCATTTTCTGCATTTGTAATTATTGTTTGGCAGGCTCCCTGTCTAGTAGTCTCTGAGCACGTGTACAAAGGAAATAAAGAAAAAGGATCATTTGTGACACCGTGGGAATGATCTGACAAGGAGCAGGACGGGAGCAGCGTGCCCAGTGGTGCCCACGCCGACGACGTGTTAACACCCGTAATCGTAACTAACTAGATTAGAGGAGCATGTGAGAGACAGTACGCGGGATCCAGGGTTCAGGGAACGGGATCTTTAGTGATTGCATAAATAGCATGTTTTTCTTCAGAGAAGTGGAATGATTGGGGATTGGTGAGGGTGAGGCAGGAGGGGCGCCGTGGCTCACACCTGTAATCCCAGCACTCTGGGAGGCCAAGGCGGGCGGATCTCTCAAGGTCAGGAGTTCGAAACCAGCCTGAGCAAGAGCGAGACCCCATCTCTACTAAAAACAGAAAGAAATGATCTGGGCAACTAAAAATATATAGAAAGAAAACATTAGCCGGGCACAGTGGCACATGCCTGTAGTCCCAGCTACTCTGGAGGCTGAGGCAGGAGGATCACTTGAGCCCGGGAGTGTGAGGTTGCTGTGAGCGAGGCTGACACCACAGCACTCTAGCCCGTGTGACAGCCAAACCCACAAACACACCTTGGGAGCCTGTGGTTCCCTGAACCTTCCTCATTCAACCCAAACCCTCGCCCGCAGAATCATCCCGTCGCAGCCTCCTTTCCGTTC
>CAUYRT010045161.1:0-28213 GCA_963574885.1 Lepilemur ruficaudatus | reverse complement strand
GGCACTCTAGCCCAGGCAACAGAGTGAGACTCTGTCTCAAAAGAAAAAAAATTGTATATACTTATCATATACATGTTTTGAAATGTGTATACTGTACATTGTGGAATGGCTGTATTGAGCTCATTAACAAATACATTACCTCACATACTTTTTTTTTCTGGTGAGAACATCTAAAATCTACTCTTGGCAATTTTTAATACATTGTTATTAACTATAGCCAACATGTACAATAGATCCTTGAACTTATTCCTCCTAATTGAAATTTTGTATCCTTGGACCAACATCTTTCCAACCTCTTCCCCCTTAATTATTTTTATTTTTTTTTTTGAGACAAGTTCTTGCTGTCCTCCCAGGCTGAAGTGCGGGGGCATGATCATGCAACTCACTGCAACCTCGAACCTCAGGCTCCCAAGTGGCTAGTGACTAGGACGATAGGCATGTACCACCACCACTGGCTTTTTATTTTAAAGACAGGGTCTGTTTCTCAGGCTGGTCTCAAGTGATCCTCCCACCTAAACCTCCCAAAGTGCTAGGACACAGGCATGAGAACTGCTCCTGGCTTCCTTTTCACTTGATAGTTTCACTTGATAGCGTTCTTTGAAGCACAAAAATCTATAATTTTGATTAGTCCCAATATCTATTTTTGTTGTTACTGCTTATGGTTTTGGCATTATATGTAAGAATCCTCTGCCAAATTCAAGGTCATGAAGACTTTCCCATTGTCTTCTAAGTTTTATAGTTTTCATTCTTATATTTAGGGCTTTGATCCATTTTGAGTTAATTTTTTTATATGGTGTGAGGTTAAGGGTCTAACTTCAGTCTCTTGCACAAGGCTACCCAGTTTCCCAGCACCACTTATTGAAGACTATTCCATTCTCCATTCGATGACATTGGTATCCTTGTTGAAAACCAGCTGATGTGAGGGTTTATTTCTGAACTCTCAATTTTATTCCATTAATCTTTGTCCATCCTTTTGTAATAAGTATTGAAATCAGAGTAGTGTGAGTCCTACTTTGCTCTTCGAGATTTCCAAGATTGTTTTGGCTATTCTGGGTCCCTTACATTTTTACATGAAAAAGAATTTTTTTTTGAGACAGGGTCTGTCAGTCAGGCTGGAGCACAGTGGCATGATCATAGCTCACTGCAGTCTCAAACTCTTGGGCTCAAACAATCCTCCTGCCTCAACACCTGGCTAATTTTTATTTTCATTTTCCTAGACACAGGATCTCACTGTGTTGCCCAGGCTATTCTCCCTGGGCTCATGTGATCCTTCCACCTCAGTCTCTCAAATTGCTGGGATTACAAGCATGAGCCACCACAACATGCCCTGTATGCCTATCAATTTCAAGAAATCAGCTAGGACTATATTGAATCTGTAGATTAGTTTGCTGAGTAATTACCATGTTAACAATGTTACTATGGGATATTTACTCCAATTATTTGTATCTTCTTTCTTTCCAGTCTCTTTCACTCTCAATCTTTTAGTTATTTGATTAGTTACTTGAACAGTGTCATGCACCCTCCTGCCTCAGGACTGTTTAGAACTAAACCTGCTTTTAGATGCAAAACATTACATGCCCATTTCACCAAAATGTTGTGGACTTCGTCAAGTTTTAAGGTCCTTAAGCTTTTTTTCCCCATACATTTTCTCCACAACGACTTACTTTAGAACAGTCGAGTTTATTGTATCAAGCACTTTAAAATACCAGTTAGTCAACATGATCCTTCTAGCCAGGGATGCTTGTGTTTATGCCTATTTATTGTCTACTTGTGGTTAAGCAACTTGCCACAAATGGCCTCTCGTGGCCTCCATTCCCTTCAGTACTAAGGATCTTTGTTACTAATTATCCCCTATGGATTCCATGATCTAAAAGTTTAAATTTCTCTTCTTTGCTATCAAATGTAAAGGCAATATTCCTTTGTTGCCTTTGAACCTTGCTCACTGGTAAGGCTTGAAAATACCGTGTGCTTCTTTTAAAGCACCATCAGGCACTGTGCTAAATGCTTTGCACACATTTTTTATCTCAATGACCCTGTGATAAAGTCACTATGTTGTTACAGATGAGTGAACTACAACCTACACAACTTGCCAGATAAGGCAGCTGGGAAAATTGCAGAAATATTTTAACACTGGTATTATGGGTTTAAATAATGCAGCCCTAACCACTGTAACATACTGTAGGATTGCTTTGGCCTTGCGAAATCCACAAGCTTCAGATCTACATGTGGGGAGTTACAGAGGATTAACAGAATAAATTGAACTAAAACAATGACTCAAGAGAACAGTTTCTTGATTTGGGGGCAGCTGACCTGTCTGGTTACTTGAAAAGAAATGCCAGCCATGGATAAGCAGTGACTAAGCATGAAAAACAGCAACATCTTGGTCTCACATTCCTGGTACTGGCTACACACAGCTTTTCAAAACACATTTCATGGTCTGGTCAAAGAGGTTAAAAAGAAAAAAAGAACAAAACACATTACTGTGGCTTTCAACTCCTCCTTTGTAGCTATTTTAAGTAACCTTAAACTGTCCCAAATTCCAAGTATTCCTGCTTTACTAATCACAGTAAGATTAAAGTAGCACTTTCTGAAGTTCTCCAGTATTAGTAATGAGGCCCCAAAATCAAAGCCCACAGGTAGAAATAGCAACAGAATTAACCTTTTAAACATGAATATGCCTCAGACCTCATCCTGAACAAATGCTTAAATGACAGTGAAAGAGTGCTTGCTTTGGCAGCACATACAGTAAAATAGGAATACATTAGTTTTAAGAGACCTTGAAACTACAGCTTGGCAAGCTTTAATGTGACAGCCACAAAAAGTGAAGAGGGTAGTTCATTTGACCCAAAATATTAAGCAGTTTTTAGTCATCTTTTCCTTACATTTAGACAGTCATAGACATTAGCCACATTACACTGCGTATCAAATGCGACCTATTTTGGTTTAGAGAAATTGATACCTCAAACTGCTCAGGGCAACCAAAATACAGTAGTCCTCCCTTACCTGTTGGGGACATATTTCAAGAGTCCCAGATGACTGAAACCAGGTGGTACCAAACTCTAAGTGGGTTTTTTAAATCTGATAATCAAGATGGTTACTAAGTGATTAATGGGCACACAGCGTGAATATGTGATTTACATCCGAGGTGGGACAGAGGAGGATGGCATGAAATCTCATCATAGCACTCAGAACAGCATGCAATTTAAAACTTATGAATTACTTCTGGAATTTTCCACATAATACTTTTGGACTGTGGTTGACGGCAGTTGTAAATAAGTAAGTACTGTATTCTGGCAAGATGCAATTCTGACTGTGCTTATTTGTGGAACAATGCCTGACTACTCAATAGCCATCATCTGACCAATTTTTTTTATATTTACAAAAGTTGGATACAAAATGCCTTCAGTCCAATCAGGAGAGGTATATAGATAGTAACTACTAAATTAGTAGCAGTAATTTTATGAATAAAAATCACAGAGTGAAGGCAATTTTAAACATCAAGGGATACATCAGGAGAGTTTAGGACAACAAAAAATGGCCATAAAATTGATTAGTAATTAAAAGGATCAAAGTATCAGTGCCAAAACAGCCTCAAGAAGTATGGTTCTGAATTACATAATCTGGTTCTGTGCCTATAATATAAAACATCTTTTTTATATCACTTTGAAAAAGTTAAAGACAGATTAAAGGAAGTTCTAGAAAAGAGTATTACTTAAAAACAAAAACAAAGCAAAAGGATAATTAGGATAATGTCTTTATTAATGACAAATTCGTTTTTTCTTCCTTCCTTGCACTCCTCCTCACTGGTTTTCTGGACACAGCTCAACTGATCCTGTCAATTAAAAGATATGATTACTCCAAAGAATGTAAGAGTAAGGATTATCAAGTCCTCAAACGTAACATTATTTATCAGCATCAACCAAGTAAACTTCCTAACACCAAAGAAATCTTATCAAGGAATGACATTAATAGTAATTAATGATTCACACACTAATATGACTGCTTTTGTAGCACCCAGAGTCTTTCTGAAGGCCATTTAAGAGTAAGAATCGTTCAGCTTACCTAGATACTTTTGTCAGTTTAACAACTTGTGGCTTTCTTTCTTGGCTCACGCAGTGATGTCTTGAGAACAAATATCTATCCACCTATAATTAAAAAATATTGAGCATATTTTAATTTTTAAACTGAATATTTTTTGGCATGGGTTCCAATCAGTGATTTTATTTATTTTTGCCCTGTTATGGCTTATAAAAGACCTGATCCACACGAAGGTTACATTCTCACATTTTCTTCACATGTACTTAGGATTTTCCCTCCTACCAGTGACTAGAGTTACTCCTCTACCATTTACACCTTAAGTAAAAAAGAATCAAGGAGATTTTTAAAGGGTCTAAAATTGAATTTAGAGTACTGAAAAAATAGCATTTCTCCATTAATTCAAGCTTTCTTTTCTGTTCTTCTATGACTGTTTACATAACTGTGCATTTTTAATATTCTTTTTTTTTTAAGACAGTCTCACTCTGTTGCCCGGGCTAGAGCGCCATGTTGTCAGCCTAGTTCACAGCAACCTCAAACTCCTGGGCTCAAGCGATCTTCCTGTGCCTAAGCCTCCCAAGTAGGTGGGACTATAGGCATGCACCACCATGCCCAGCTAATTTTTTTCTATATATATTTTTAGTTGGCCAACTAATTTCTTTCTATTTATAGTAGAGATGGGGTTCTTGCTCTTGCTCAGGCTGGTTTTGAACTCCTGACCTTGAGTGATTCGCCCGCTTTGGCCTCTCAGAGTGCTAGGATTACAGGAGTGAGCCACCCGCCTGGCCTTTAAAATTCTAATGTATGTTTGTTTTTGCCCACAAGGCTTGGTGTTTTTTTCCCCTATTTTTCTTAAGAGAGAGGGTCTCTTCCTATTACCCAGGCTGGATTGAAGCGGCCTCATCATAGCTGGACTATAGGAGTACACAGCCACACCTAGCTAATTTTTCTGTTTTTAGTAGAGAGATTCTGACTCTTGCTCAGGCTGGTGGTGTTTTTTTTTTTATTTACCCACATTAATTCTAATGCTTGACATTTTTTTTTTTTTGAGACAGGCTTTTACTCTGTCCATTCGGCTGGAGTGCAGTGGTGTCTCATATAGCTCACTGCAACCTTCAACTCCTAGGCTCAAGTCATCTTCCTGCCTCAGCCTCCTGAGTAGCTAGAACTATAGGTGTGAGCCACTGCGCCTGGCCCATTTTGACATTTTTATAGCAAGTATCTCTTGTTTGCTCACTCACACATACGCCTATTTTCCAAAACAAAAATTAATATAGGGATATATTATCTTGGAAAAGGCAAACAAAAAGTTTTGCCCCACATAGCTAAATCAAATTATTTTAACCATTAAACAGAAGACAAATCACACCCAAAATCCTATAGAGGTTAAGATTACTAAGGAAACTTACTTCAAGTGAATGAGCGCTCCAATTCAGCCAACATCAATCATTCTTACCTAAAGAATAATAAGAAAAAGTTAATATAAAAGACAAGGGTATAAAATAAAGGTTTGAAAATGCTAGTTAACTTCAAAATTTAAAGAGTAAAACTCCAGAGACAAAGATTGGGGGTAAGTTACAGCATAAAAAAATAGGAAGAGACTTTATGGGTGAAAAAAATCTAAAATTATTCTTATATAATGTAGTAAGTAGACACCTGAATTAGAATGAAAACTGTATCTTCTTTAAAATGTAAAAGCCTAACTTCTATTTTCACCAGTCTGAGAGCACAATGAAGTTTAACTGCAACCCAAAATATACTATCCCTTATGTGAAGGTATGTGACAACGTTTACTTCACCAAATGAGTTCTAACATCAGCTCTCTTCATATAAAAGCACATACCCTGTTCCCCATTCAAGTGTGTCTTCCATTCTCAGGTGGGCTGACCACCTTCAGCAGGAATCTTCAGAGTTCCCTACCCCTTCCCACAATACACAACACTGCAGTATTTATCCTGCAATCCTATTTTTCTCATTCTTTCCCCTCACTGAGTTTTAGGTTAGGGCAGGAAAGCTATGCCGTACTGGGACAGCAAAGGAACCGAGCTGTTCTGAGGGAGAAGACCTTCACCTTCACTACATGCCTGGCAGGGCCACAGTGCACAAAACAGATGATCAGCCTTAAACTCAAGTTCCAGGTTTTCCTTCCACCCTGTATCATTAACTGCCAAGGGTATATGAATAAGAGTTCCCTGTTGCACATGTACCATCCATAAGGGATACTATATCGTTTTGCATTCCCCCCATTCTCCAGATTATCCTATTCTGCATCCAGCTATCTCTCAAAAAAAAAAAAAAATCTTTTCAGCACTGGTGTTCAAAAGCAACATATTTATGGTTGATGGTTTACTAGCAACTGTTGAGATTTCCACAGTTGAGTCTTAAAAATTGCCAATCATTATCTAGCAGCAATGACAGATGATTAGGAGCAGTCAAATCCTCTGAATTCTTTCCCTAATAGGCAGCCACTTGAGAACTGCACTAGCTGACAGCACTGAAACATTATCAGCTAAAGCCAAAACCAAATAAAGGCCCAGAACAAACATCCTGGCTCTCTAAAACCTATCCAAAATCATTAAGGGAAAGACAGTAAATGCAGGACTGTGAATCATGTCACTGCAGCTGACAATGATTAACAATAGGAGACATGCAACCCCCATTAAGGTTAAAAGTCCAAAACTAGTAGTCACACGCATCTCTTTATTGGGGAGAAGTGAGACTATTATGCATTCTTTGTAGGTTTGCAACCTTGCATGAAGAGCACCCATTGCATTTCTTTCATCTTTGAGAAAGCACCTGTACCTGTTCCAAGGGCCTAACAGTACGAAAATACATTCTGGCATCACACCTCTGAACTCAAGATTTTGTGTCATTAAAAAGAATAATTTGGGTCTGTAACAAGAAAAGGTTATGAAATACAATGCAAGCACCTCGGTATAGCGTTATTACTGAAACCCACTTAATTCCCAGCTTTTTGACTGAGTACTTTTTAAAAACCCACTGCACTAAGATTCACAATTTTAAGCTACATACAAATTAAAACTAGTAAGAATCAACTTAAGTCACAAGTTTCTCATTCTCAAGTGCAAGACTAATAATCTTGAAGTAAGCAGAATAAAGCAAAATTGACCCCACCCCCACCCCCATGATGTTCCTTAAGTCCATGTATTATTACTAAGTACAATCCCTGAAAATTGTTACTGACTGTAAGAAATGCACCTGAGCTTTTATTTCTAAACACCCAATCACTAAACCACGGCAGCAGACATTGGCCACCGATTTAATGGATTATGACACAGAAAATCCCCATCAGGGTTCCATGCAATTTAGTGACACTCGCTGTCACTAGTACTGAGCATTATGTTTGATCTGGATATTATAAATATGGAAGAGCTAAACTAGTCACCATTTACTCTTTCATCTAGCAAGACAGTCAAAAGTTGTTTGCTTGAATGGACTATATACATTAAAGTACAAACCTGTCCCCACCTATGAATTGCTTGCCAAAGAGCAAGCTATTTTTCTAGATACAAAGGAAGAAAATTCTCATAGTCATGAAGAGTTTTCACCGGAATATATGCAAAGCAAGCCAAACTTTCTAGTTACAGAGCAGAAAGCATTATACATGAAAGCTATTTCTCATGCTTGCCAGCTAAAAACCAATTCAGAGACCATAGTTAAGTTGAACTGAGGTCTAGAACAACAGTCGATGCAAAGGTTAAAGCCTAAGCAACAAAAGAAGGTACTTTTGAAGATTTACGTTTTCTTTTAAACATTTTGGACTATAACATCATATCCCTGAAACTAAGGGAACCAAATTCAAAATGCTACTCTGAACATAATACAGTCATCCTACAGAATACGACGAAGTCTTATAACTGGGAATGATTCCCAACATGTATTCAACTGTAGGCAAGTCAATGTTCCACACCACCTTCCCCCAGGTTTAGAGAGTATAGACATATTTGGATAAGTCACATAACTTGAACTATTCACATTAGATTCCCATCTAAGCCCAAGATAGTAACAAAGGTGTTTCCATGGAGCCCATGTTTTAAAAAATTTTAAATCCCATTACAAAAAAACCTGTACTTTTAGTCTTAATTCACTCAACTTGCAGAATTGCCAACATTGCATACTGAAATTACTGATATTGCTGACCCGTGGGCAGGTCAGTTTGCTACAACAGAGACTAATTATCACATGCTATATAGAGTCCACGTCAAGGTGCTAAAAGCACTCTAGTTCCCAAGTATGGTTTGGTTCCCTCATCCCCCACACCACTGATGTGTTCCACGTTATCTTCAGTCACAATGCAACTAAAGAAAACCACACAACTGAGTCAGAGATACCAAAGAATCAGTTTGCACTTTTTATCTGAGAACTGCAACAGCACTGAATTCTGCCTGACAAATTACAGGTCTAACCCCAAACCCACACAGTTTTGATAAGCTAGCTTTACCATACAAGTTTTGGTGCTGCACTGTAATTTCATTGTCAGAAGTGTGATGTCAGAATGCCCACGGAATAAAAGTACATAGCAAGTCACCAAGTTAGATTATATTGCTTGTTACCTACCTGTATGCAGTCGGCAATGAGAATCTTGGAGCAAGCAGGAATACTACATCCGGGTCCTAATGTCCATTGCCATTTGCGGTACTACGTTCCTCACAGTTACGCACTGCAGAAATGCTGGCTAAATGCAGTTATGTAGCAGGCCACTACTTTAATAGTGCATAATTGCAGTCCAAGAACACCAGAAAACATTCCGCCACAACTCAGTGGCTTGCTCAAGAAAAGCCAAGTATCTGAATTTTTTATCTGCCATAAAATGCCACTTACATTGCCCAGGCGTAACGTTACAATTTCCCAAATTGTTATCTGTTTATAGTAGTGGTATAATATAATATCTATAAAGAGTGGTGGGTTTTATAGTACTTAGGAGTTTAATCAATGTTCTAAGCAAAGAGGATTATGGTTTCATTAAGTAACGTGAGCCAATAGGTCAAGCTTGTAAGATACCTATTAAAAACACTGGAGGGGGTCTTGGAGAATGCAGTTTTAATTAAAGATCAGGAAGAGGTAAGTTTAAAAAACGAGTGTTCCTCTTAAAACAAAATTATGAGAGAAAGTAAAGAAGAGGAAATGGGGGCAAGTGGTTTCTTTAAATGAGAAAAATGGCTAAAATACTTCAAAATTATTGCCTTCCCTTTCCCACCCAAAGTTTCATATCAACTTTTAGGAAACTACTTTATCAAGATAATTTAAGATCACATTAAGCTAAAAACTATCATATACATTGCAAGGCTTATTGAAAGTCTATTTGAGTAAGCTTACAACCCTTGGTACGCTGTTTCAGTGATGAAAGTCAATGTCAGTTGAAACTAAGCAACATTATTTGCTAAACAACGTTTAGCAATTCTACAGCCCACAGTAAGGGTATCAAAAGCCACAACTTTCAGGAGATTATCCATTAGCATCCTTCACCACTCTTCAAAGGTACAGTACTACCAAAAGCTTATTTTAGGGGTCTGTGCCAGCATCCCTTATAAAGAAAGGCATGTAATCTGAAAAATAAACTGAAACATTAATTTTATAGGCAGATTTTCCCATTTCCCCACCAGCCCCCACCCACACACATTCAAGTTCACCCTCTGTGGGTGTCCCATGAACACCCCTTATTTTCTTGTCATTAGTAGAGTCCCTACTGTACAATGCAACCAAACTGTAATAGACTCCTTTCAAATCAAGACACTTGGTTTCCATACAGAAAATCTCATGTATCACCAATTTAATAACTTGACTTGGGACAAAACTTCATTGATATAATTATGGTAGAACTACTTATTTCCAAGTGTGTTGGACAGAAATAATGAGCATATTTTCTAATCATATTCTCTCCCTTAATTAGCACACCATGTACCTATCAGTCATACAACCAGAATTTGATGAGATGCCTTTATACTCTAGTGGAGTACTAGTGTATTATCCTGTTTCCTATGCAGAAAGTACTCAATTGTTTCAACAATAGGTCTCCTTTTGTACTCAGGCACAATACTAAACTTCAGCATGTTAACAAAGGTTTGATTTAGAATTTTTCTTTTGCCAATTACCACCAAGAACAGAGGTGAAAAGGAGGAAGACACATTCTATAGTAAGAGTTCTATAATGTACAGATTTGAATGGAACATAACTAAGAACAAAGCCAAACCATTCAATTACTTTACCTACTGTTAGGAAGTTACTTTACCTACTGTTAGGAAGTTGTTCCCCTAATATATTTACACTGGGAAATCAGGCTCCTATTGAACTAAACAGGCAACAGTAAACCATCTACTTTAATAGTCAAAAAGTCTCTTGTTCTAATGGAAGGAGATTCAATGAAGTTGACAATTAACTGACAACACCATCGAAACATTGCAAAGCTTTATGGTGGGAAGAAGGGATATTTGTACTGTGTAGCATGAGCAACTCTCTCCAGACTTAGTGCTACATCAAAAGGAAAACCATGTAAAAACAAGTTAACAAATTTACAGTAAGAATGATTATCTGCAAACCTATTTCTTATTAACTGTCACCACTAGCTCTTAGAAAAGAGGACCAATAGATTTTTATAGTCCTACAGATTTTGCCCAACACAAGTAGCACAAGGAGATGTAAAAGTTACAGAGTACAAATGTGTATATAGGTAAACGTACTTTACGGTTACTAAACCTTATTTTCAAGTTGAATTTTTGAAACTAAACCCCACCTTTATAAATCACTTGAAGTAATACATGAAAAGGCTTCATGTTTAACAATCTTTAATTCAAATGTAAAAGTTCAATACAAGCCATTTGTAGGGCTTGGGATTTGTTCTTTTTTTAAAAACAAGAAATGGGCAAATGCAACAAAATGATCTTTCCACTTTTCAAAAACTTTCAAGGAAAAGATAGATCATAGGGCCATAAAATATCCATTTAACCAAACCCTCTTTCACCCCCTGCAATACTCTTCCACCCATTCCATAATCTTAATACATATTCCTAAATGAAGATTTACAGTTCAGCTTTGCTTACATAACCATTTAAAAATACTTAGCACCAGCTTGCTTCCTATAATGCCAAACAAATCATGAAACTACTTCAGTATGCATTTCTTCTTTTAAAACAAGGGGGGGCAGTTATTTGTGGAAAGCAGTATTTAGCCTCCAGATACATTTCCCAGAAATGGCATATGCCATTCAAAGGCCTAGACATTCTCATGCTTTAAAAGTGGAATACCTAGCCTAATGTGCATAGAAGCATGAATGGCAAAGTTGAAGATCAATATCATAACTATTTTTTCTATTTATTTGAAGCACAGTAAAAAAAAATTGGTACACTTTGGAAATTCAGTGGCACAAGGTACACTGCCATATAACTTGAGGGACATTATACAGTTAAAAAAAAAAAGGAAATAAAAAGGAAAAAAAATTTCTGTTTCAAACACTGCATTACATAATTTTACCTGCCCAAACAGACCATTTACAAATATTAGGTCAATAAACTGCTAACATCCATAAAAAGGTAGCTTTCTTACTAAAATGCAAGAATTTAAAAGATTGGTATCTAAACAAGAAAAGACAAAAACAAACTGGAATGAAAGCCTAGATATCACATCTAAAATCGGGGTTTTTTGTTTGGGCCTTCATACTCTTCTCTCCCTCTACCATATCCTGCTGGAGTTCCAGGCCCCATTCCTCTAGGACCCTGTCCACCCACAGGCCCCGCACCTCCCTGCCCAAAGCGCTCAGTACGCTATTGGAACAGTAATTAACAGTTCATTATATGTAGTTGATGTCCATGTGTGTTAAGTAAATATTTTAGAAGGTTCCGTAGTCAACGTTCGTCGATACAATCACCAATGAGTCGATCCACAGGTACCGGGAACATAGAAAGGAAAAAAGGGTAATTTGAAAATTAGTTTACGATAATACATGCCTTGTGGTATGTTCCCACTTGAGCCATTCTCATACACCTGTTTCAAAGAATAGATCTTCCCTGTAGTGCTAAAAAATTTAAGAATTAGTGCAGATGTGAAAATCGATTCCAAAATGAGTTCTAAGAAATTTCACATCAGATTAACCCACTGAAAAGCTTGCCAATTCTCACTTTCAAGGTCTGAACAGGAAATTTAATTTCCAAGTAAGCCTAAGAAGCCCAATCAGATTCAATTCACTCAATGAAGTGACAAAGACCTACTCACCAGTTAGTGGCATGTGCTGCATAAGAAACCTTGTGCTTTTCAAGATCTTAAGACACATCTGCTAAGTTGCAGAAATCTTAAAAGGTTGCAAGTTTTAATAAAATGCTACCAGACTACAAAAAGAAAAAAAGCATAAGACTAATAGATTTAGTCACTTAAGCGGCACAGCGATCAAAAAACTTGTGTTGCCATATTTTCACAGGTATACCACCTTCAGAGCCATCACTATATAACCAGAGACAAATATGTTCACAGGACCATTCTACATTATTGCAAATTGACTGAACATACCGCCCACCTTCACATCAGCCCAACCTTTACCCTTAGGTCTTTGAAAGTACAGACACTTTGCTGTAATGCCATGTTTTAGTTATCTCCCAAACGGCATAACACCAAGCTAAAGCTACTGCAATAAAGCAGTAACTTCATTATTCCATCTAGTTTTAGGTACTTTTAGACTTAAAATAGAAGCATATGTACCCAAACACAGAACCCTATAGGTATGCAAACACAGCAGCCTACACTGTTAATTCCATCTAAAATAAGGTCCATTACTAAAAGCATTTCTCCAAAGCAAAACTAAAATGGAAGAGTTTAACTGTTCCTATATATAATTCCAACTTTTTGTTTTACAAAATACTATAGAGCTATGTGAAAAAACTAAACTTCAGTCCTTTATTTTTGAAAATCTTATCAATTGTAGGGGATTTGCGCATTGTACTGTTATGTCACTAGGAGCTTAAAGGAAAGTTTGGAGGTTTCATGGTGATGTTATCTGAACAGTCGAGAACCCAGAAGCTACCTGTTAACCTAGAATATAGAATCTTTAATCATGGAAACATGTCAAATTAGATTTTGCAAATTTGATACATACCTAACAATCTATCTTTAGGAAGCATATAAACCAAAATGTTACTCACATATTTAAAAAATTCAATTTCAAGAAAGCTAACAGTACTACATTTTACCCAACCAGCCATTTACAATTCTAACTTTAACTCTCAAAAAGCCTTAAGTAGATTTTAAATAGGTGAGGCCCTAATACTAAATCCTTATGTTTCTACTTATAAAATGAATATTGTGAGCCACACACTGCAGCTCCCCTCCTTTGCCAAAAGCCTATAGGTGAATTAATCAGATTCAATTCAGCTGTAAAAGCCCACTCTCTAAACCCACCAAAATTCAGTCCTGAGGATTTGTAAAGCCCTAATGCAGCCACTCATACCAAGTTCACTTGATTGTTCTAAAGCCTCTGACAGGCTATCTATACAGCTAAAACATGACAGCATCAAGAAGCTTAAGATCAAACGCACACTATGAGTATGCTTAAAATTACTGATTTTTGCTACCCTATAGCAAAATGGAGATGTCAGTTTATTTTAGAAGGTGTACCTACAGACAAGCCCAACAGGTGGGAAACGACGAGTCAAAACACTCAACAAAATTCCCTTTTCATGGGATAGAAGCCACATCAAATTATAGGTCAAAGTCCTACAAGTCACTAAAACATGCCTAAAGCTACAAACTACAAGTCTGATTCCTACTTATGGCAAATACCAGCTTAAGGAATGATAGTTTGCCATTTGATTACTCTCACTTGGATGTAAAATAGTCAGATACATGATCTAACACTTACAATTTAGAGTTGCCATGCACTTAGAGTTCAAAAGCACCTAAATCTACTATTGCCAAAGATAATTCCACATACTACTAACAGCACTGACTTCTCATTGGCAACCCATATCTGTTTAGGTTACCACACACTGAATTCTTCTATGTTGCCAAAGTATTCCTCAGTATTACATAGTTAGGTATGATAGGGAAAACTAAGAGGTCCAGTCACCTACTTAAAAAAAACAAACAAAAAAACAAACAAACAAACACAGTAAGTCGTGAAAATGAGATTCTCCTTTGTACTACGTCCCACAGGATACATTACCATGTCGCTTCCCATCATGGAACCACTCATGGTTGCTGGTGGAACTCCAGGATTAGCTTCATAACCTATGCCACCACCACCACCTAGAGGTGGAAATTTCTGGCCTCCTGAACCATAGGGATCTAAGAAACAAAAATGGTGGTTACAAATCCACCAACACTGCTTTCTAATGATATTTTAAAATTTAATTTTCATACTTACCTCCCATGTTCATTGCTCCTCCGCCACCCATCCTCATGTCTCTTTCTCTCTGAAAGAAAAATTCCTTTAATACACATGGCCTATACTTATACCAAGCATTATTGAGTATAAAGAGATGTTAAGACTTAAAAAAACATAATACAGTTGTGGAAAAAAAAGAACGAAAGAATTAGAAAATGAAGACCGTAAGGTGGAGATGTTATATCTCAAGAGACAGGTCTCGCTCTGTTGCCCAGGTTGGAGTGCAGTGGCATTATCATAGCTCATAACCTGGAAATCCTGGGATCAAGCGATCCTCCCACCTCAGCCTCCAGAATAGCTAGGACTACAGGGGCAAGCCACTAAACCCAGCCAATTTTTCTAATTTTTTTTTTTTGTAGAGATGGGGTCTTGCTCTTGCTCAGGCTGGTCTTGAATTCCTGGCCTCAAGCAATCCTCCCGCCTCCGCCTGCCAAAGTGTTGGGATTACAGGAATGAGTCACTGTGCCTGCACAGAGATTTTATATTTAACTGATTAAAATTCCATTTTGGGTACCTACAAGTTCTGTAGGTAACTCCAATTAGAAGGCAATAAAAGCTGACTTACTGGATCCATGTAGCCCATTCGGCTGTAACTTTCCTCTCTTTGGCGCCTCATTTGTTCTTCCATCTCTCGTTGACGAATCATCATCTCTTCCTCCCTTCTACGTCGTTCCTCTTCTTGCCTGGAAATATCGAACACGCATGTAAACCAAAGTTTTATCTACATCTTTTAAAATTCAATTTGAAAAAAGCTAGTACTTTGCCTAAGAACCTTAGAAAGTCTCGGTTAGAACCAAAAAACACGGAAGGCCTAGACAACAAGCCTAGGGACGTAGCACTAAAGACATTCTAGCCAAGAAAACAAGCTTTATTAATGAAAACCTTACATTCTCTGAGTGTTAAACCAACCTTTTAACCTCTCTGTACATTTCATCTAACCCATTTATAGAATTAAACATATTTTTTCCTAAACCTTAGAAAATGGTTGTACAGACCAGGCAAAGTGGCTCACATCTGTAACCCTAGCACTCTGGGAGTACCAAGGCAAGAGGATCCCTTACGGTCAGTTCAAGACCAGCCTGAACAATAGTGAGACTGGTGTCTACTAAAAATAGAAAAATGTAGCCAGGTGCAGTGGCCCGTGCCTGTAGTTCCAGCTACTTCGGACACTGAGGCAGGACAACCACTTGAGCCCGGAAGTTTAAGGTTGCAGTGAGCTATGATGACGCCACTGCACTCAACCAGGGCTGATAGAGTGAGACTGTCTCAAAAAAAAAAAAAAGAGAAAAAACAAAAAGATTGTACAGAAGTGAAGGCTTAGTTTAATAAAGTTTTACCTCAACTGCATTTCTTTACGTTTCTGCATCTCTTGATTGTGAAGTTCTTCCATGCGTCTTAACTCTTCCTGTCGTCTCATGAGATCTGAACATTGGGAAATAATATTTTGGATTCATGTTAATGAGGCTCCAAAAAGTTCAAAAAGCAACTAACCCTATCAGTGAAGTTCACACAAAGGACTTCATACCTTGGCGCAAAAGATTTGCCTGATGTTCATGATAAGCATCTTCCATTTCACTTTCCAATTTGTCTTTTGCATCTTTCATGTTTTTTTCAACTTGTTCCCTTTGCTGTTTTTCCATTTCATCCAAGGACTTCCATCGCTGAGAATATTCATACTCAAATGTGCCATGCTGGGCAAAACGAGGAGGAGTTTCTCTCTCCCTAATGCACAAATTTTAAACATGAACCAATTTGTGAATGCATACCAGAAATACTACCTGATCTCCCTAAAAATACTGGTCTTTTTCCTGGCCTATCACTTGTAAGGAGTACAAACGGGAAACAGTATCTTGAGTCATACAAAATATCTTCACGGCAAAAGTACTCTGAGAATGATAACAGTAACAGAGAATATGAGCACTCGAGATAAAACTTATTGTCCTCATTTTCTAATTCTGTCCTCCTCTGGCCAAATTCCTTAGCAAGGCTTATTTTTTCTATCCTTAAAAATGCACTTCATACAACTGTCATGAAGATAAAACAGGACTGCAGTGAAGGTACCTACCTCAGAAACAAACAGCTATTTAAAAAAGAGCTTCAAAATCTCTATAACTTTCTGAGATTTTTTATCAATATAGATACCAAGGAATTTTGTATATTTTAAGAAAAATTGGAAAATTACTATAGCAAGTTCTCTTTTACACTGAAATTTTAAAAAGCTGCCAAAAAGTTTAATCGATCTTACTTTTGATACATTGGATTCTTCTGTGCAAGTTTTTCAGGAAGACCATCTTCATCATCTAATTGTTCAAGTGGTTCCACAATAACTGGGCGAGGAGTTCTATTAACAAAAAAGATTCCACCTTAACTTTGTTCCAGTTTTACTACAACCTTCTCATTTAAGTCAATAAATAAAAATTAGAATAAAAACAAAAGACAACTTACGTTGTCAATAAGAAAACACCTTCACTGCATCGTTCAAATGCTTTTCTTGCTGCTGGTTTAGAAGCAAATTCAACAATGCCTTTCCCTGTAGATCTTCCACGATCATCCACGATTACAACAGCCCTTTCAATAGGGCCAAACTGGCTAAAAGCTTCTTCCAACAGTTCATTGGAAACATAAGGTGAAAGATTACGAACAGAAAGGGCAGCAGCATGTGTGGCAAATCGAACCCGAAGCTGTCGACCTCTCATGGGGGTATCATCAAGTTCAGCTTTGGCAATTTCAGCCAAGGCTCTAGACTCCTGTAAGTATCAGAAACACTCATGTTAAGGACATCAAAATTGGTTAATGCCCACTCTCAAATTGTCCTAAGTCTAATTCCTACTCCTATTCAGCTTCCAGCTCAGTTCAAACATTGTCTTCAGGCAGCCCTCCCTGACACCTTTAACTTCAGAGAAGTTAAAGGCTTTATCCATCCCACCTTCCCTTTCTTCTCTGTATCAACAATTACGCATTACCTGACAGTTTTAAGAACGATGAAACTTTTAAAGACTAACTTATTCTCTCTGGTTTAAAGCCAAGCCTTCAGCATTTGTGGCAAAAAAAAAAAAAAAACCCACACAAAAAACTTCACCCTTTTAATTTTAAATAAAATCCAATCATTACACTCACAAGTTTAATAAATCCAAATCCTTTGCCTTTGTTGATAAAAACTTCTCCTGGTTCTCCGTATTTAGCAAATAACCTTTTGAATTCATCCTCTGTGATATCAGCCGGTAGATTCCCAACAAACAAACGACAGCGCTGTGTGTAAGTTTTCTCTCCAGGCCTCCTCAAGAGAGACAAGTTGGCTTTAAACCCCTAATGAAAAAGGAAGGACATTTTCAAGTGCCAGTTACCTCTCCAAGTATTAAAAACTCCAAAATAATTTGTACTTTTCCGAACCCGAATGTGGTGGTAGCTGATTTCTATCCGTTTAGTCAAACTCGAGGTTTTCCCGTACTTAGACACATACACTTCCCCAAAGAGTAGACCACACCACATATGCTATGCCGACTGTCCCTGACAAACCCAAACCGCAATACAGACCAAAATCAAAATGGTGGTCAGAGAAATGGGAAAAAAGCACAAAAACTAAATCCTGTCGTCCCCCGCACGACTTGTGCCTACAAAGACAGGAACCGCCCGGTTCGCTCCAACCCGACACTTCACGCTCCGCACGGCCGCGGTGCAAGGATCCGCTAGCTCCCACGAGGCCCATCGGCGCTGCCCGGCGCTTCCTTCTGAAAGGCCACCCTCCCCTCCTTCTCCGCCAGCCCCGAGGCCAAGAGCCAGGCGCGGCGGCGGCGGCCAATCCCAGGCCGACGAGCTACCCGGCGCCGCCGCCCCGCTCTGCAGGCCGCCCCGCCCCCGTGGCCGGCGCGCGCAGGCGCCCCTTCCGGCAGCGGACAAAATGGAGGGCCCGGCGCGGGGGCGGGTGCGAGGAGGGGGCCGCCGCCATCTTAGGGGAGCCTACGCGTCGCTCCTGGTGATGCTCACCTCCGAGTCCGAGATCTTCTCCTCGCTGCGTCCGCCGGGCCCGCCGGGCGGGGGCCCCTGGTGGTGCTGCTGGTGGTAGGGCGGGTGATGCTGGCGGCCCCCACGGGGCTCTCCGCCGCCTCGGTGCGGCGGCTTGGGGTGGCCGCCGGGAGTGCTCAAGCCCGGGCCGCCACCGGGCTTCGGCCCGCCAGGCATCTTGCCGCCCTTGGGGCCGCCAGGGCCGGGGCCCTGCTTAGGCCCCGGGCCCGGCCCTGGGCCCCCTGCTGGTGGAGGCGGCGGGCCCCCCGCCTGAGGGGGAGTGGTCGGGACCCCGCTACTTGGTGGAGCCGGTGGAGGCGCCCCCGGGGGAGCAGAGGTGACGGCGGGCGGTGGGGTCGGGGTGGGGCCTGGCCCTGGCCCTGGCGGGGCTCCGGAGGTCGGGGGAGTGGCAGGCGGGGCCGAGCCGGAAGCCGGCGGCGCGCTGCTTACGACCGGAGCAGGGCCTGGTCCCGGAGGAACGACGGGCTTGGATGAGTCCTGCGGCGGCGGCGGTGGCTGCTGATGCGGCTGCGGGTGCGGCGGCGGCTGATGCGGTGGCGGCTGCTGTGGCGGAGGCTGCTGCGGCGGTGGCTGCTGCTGCTGCTGGTGCGGAGGCGGTGGCGGGATCGGAGGCTTAGGGCCGCCCTGGCCGGGGCCGGGACCCATGGGGCCACGGTTCTGACTGAGGCCCATGCCAGGCGGCGGTGAGCGGAAGTCGTGGAGGCCTCCGCGGCCGCCGCCTCCTCCGCGCCGGTGGAAGCCGCCACCGCTACCGCCGCGACTCCGGAACCGATCCCGAGACATGTCTGTGGTCAAGGGGCGGTCGAGGCAGAAGCGAAGAAGACGTTCAGGGAACGTGGAGGCCACCTTGCTTCGGACAAAATGGCGGATGACACAGGCGGCGCGCCGCCTTTGTCCTCTTCTTATATAGGCCAGCTGGCACGGCCCCGCCTACTCCTCGATGGACAGCCCCAGTAGCCAATTGCAGTTACAGTCCTTGATGACATTAGATTGCGAACCGCTAATTTTTCCTATTGGCTCCTGGTTGAGGGGCGGGAGGCATGGAGGGGCACAAGTTTCCAGTTGGCCAATGAGCGGAGAAGGCCTAGGCTGTAGGCCACTATGATTTGCTGGGAGAAATTTGAATGGGTATGCCAGGGCAATTTTCCCGTGAAAGCAAATACCAGGGCCCTGTCAACTCCTGGGGTAAGTGTCGCTGGGCTCTTTCTTTCCTGATTGCCGTTAAGGCAATCTACTGATATCCTTGCCTAGAAAAACAGATATTCTTCTGTTCAAAGTTATAAATTAAGTACGTACTGTTTGCCCTACCTCGTGCTGGATCAATGAAATTAAAGAAGTAAAATCTTGCTGATTTCAAACACACGTCTTGTTTTTTTTTTTCTTTTTGAGACAGAGTCTCACTCTGTTGCCTGGGCTAGAGTGAGTGCCACGGCGTCAGCCTAGCTCACAGCAACCTCAGACTCCTGGGCTCAAGCAAATCCTTCTGCCTCAGCCTCCCGAGTAGCTGGGACTACAGGCATGCGCCACCATGCCTGGCTAACTTTTTCTAGGTATTTTTAGTTGGCCAATTAATTTCTTTCTATCTTTAGTAGAGACGGGGTCTTGCTCTTGCTCAGGCTGGTTTCAAACTCCTGACCTTGAGTGATCTGCCTGCCTCGGCCTCCCCAAGTGCTAGGATTACAGGCGTGAGCCACTGCGCCCGGCACGGGCCAGTATTTCTTAATTCCACCAACACTTTATGAACAAACTAAAGTACTTAAAAATTACAATACTGAAATATCTAAACGGCACCAACCAATTGGCAGCATCTTTAGTCCAAAATCTCCAGTTTCTTTAAAGTCCACAGAACTTTTGGTGGATCGTTCCTCCCTCAACATCAGCTCATGGCTATTGTCTTCCTTTCCACCTCTACTTCTCCTTCATTCAACATCCACATGGATGACCCACTCATCACCCTGTCAGTTCCTCACCTCTTCACTTCCAGCAATCTTTCCTTCTATGCTATATCAACCATCCACTCTCCCACCCTCCCTCCATCATGGCCATCCCTGTGTTTGCTATTACCGGTAACTACATCATTTCTAAAATCTCCAAACATCCCTTTCAATGGTCATCCTTTCTTTTCCTTCTGGTTCACTTACCATAGTAACTTCATGTTTCTTTGAGCTCATCAAAACCTCAAAAGCATTAAATGTATTATTTTTTCACTATTTCTCAGATTCTTATATCCATAACCTGCCTCATCCAGTTTAGATGTTATGATTCCCTACAAACATAACTTTTATTTTTCTCTTTTTTCATTATACTCATTTGATAAAACCCCAACTATAGTTGAATCCATCAATTCACCTTTTCTAACAGAGACTGAAGCTTTCACTTGAAATTCTTAACCACAAACCTAAAAAGGGCATTAGACTTTGCCTGGTAGGCTTACTGAATTTCCCTAGTAAGTTCACTTTCCCACTTCTAGAAATAGTTTATTTCATGCTTTCTCTCTTCAAACTCCTGTGCATTTCTTCTTACTGCCCACCCTATAACTAGAGACCTCGTATTTCTTTGAAAAAATAAAAATCATCAGAAAGTAACATTCTCATCCAACTAGAAAGCCACAAGTCTACTTGCATTTGCTTCATTTTTTCCACCTTCCTTCCTGATACTATGAAAGATGTGTCTTTACCCCTATTAAAGCACAAACCCTTGCCTTGTGCTATGGACCCGACCCCCTCAAGCCTTCTCAAGGATTTTTCCTTGCTATGTCATCAGTGACTTCTACTGGATCATTACCATTTTAAAATTAAAATCTTCCCTTTGTCAGGTGTGGGAACCAGATGTCAGGTCCCTGTGTTTCCTAGTTCTTGGTTCCTAGTACTAAAGAATGGTTACCAGTACCAAGTCAACAGAGCAAATAAGAAGACCAAGCAGATGCAAGCAAGCCACTTGCAAGCAAGTGCAAAAGTTTATTAAGGCATAGTACATTCCAGAGAAGGAATGGGTCAACCCCCACGAGTGGAGAAGACTCTGAGTTTAACAAGATTTTCCCTTTTATGCTAATTCCCTAATTTTATGTTAGGTGGTGGTGGAATATTCATGGTTTTTCTTGGAAAAAGGTGGATAATTCCTGGAATGGTGAAACCTCTCCTTTTCTATCCTTGTAAGGCAATCTCTGGGGGTTGCCATGGTATTCGTAAACTGTCATGGCACTGGTGGGTATGATTTTTTTTTTTACTGTGTTAATGAGGGTAGGTCACTTGAGGATACTGTCACCTTGTACGCGTGCTCCAAAGACCCTCATTTGTGGCCTAGATCATATCTCCATTCTGTGGCCTTTCTACCACTTTCTGATTGGCCAGTCCTTAGAGACCCCTTATCGTAGAACAAATATCTGTTCAGTCCTTGGGGACCCCTCAATGCATCATCTGTTCTTTTTTGGAAGCCCCCTTCTGGCCAATTTGTTCCTCCTAGTAGACAAAGCATCTCCTAAGATCATCTATTTCTCAATGGAACCCCTCACCCCCCGACAAAGCATCTGTTCCCCTTCCTCCTTGTCCCTTACACCTTTGTCCTATCCCATTTCTTTGCTCTTTGCAACAAAATTTCTAAAACAAGTTGTCTACACTCACAGTCTCCATTTCCTCACCTCTGTTCTCTCTTAAACCCATCACAATCTGCCCACCTATTCCTTCCTCCTAAACTGTTGCCAAAGATACCAATGACCCTCATATTGCCAAATCCAGTAAATACTTACCCACACTCATCTCCTTTTACCTGTTAGCAACATTCAACATAGATGGTACTGTCTTTCATGAGGCACTTTTCTCACTGGCCTGCTGGTCACCACACTGTCATGATTTTCCTCCTGCCTGACTAATCATTCCATCTCCTCCCTTGTAGGATCTCGAAATGTTGAGACATTTTAGGGCTCAGATCTCAGATATCCAGCATCTTATTAGACATCTCCACTTGGAGACTTGATTGGCATATCAGATTTATTTATTTATTTTCAAGACTGCATCTCACTCTGTTTGTTGCACAGCCTAGAGTGCCGTGGCGTCAGCCTCGCTCACAGCAACCTCAAACTCCTGGTCTCAAGCGATCCTTCTGCCTCAGCCTCCCAAGTACCTGGGACGACAGGCATGCGCCACCATGCCCAGCTAATTTTTTCTATCTATTTTTAGTTGTCTAGCTAATTTCTTTCTATTTTTAGTAGAGGCAGAGGGGGGGCAGTCTCACTCTTGCTCGGGCTGGTCTTGAACTCCTGAGCTCAAATGATCCTCCGGCCTTGGCCTCCCGGAGTCCTAGGATTACAGGCATGACCCACCACAACTGGCAAGCATATTAGGTTTAATATGTCCAATTTGAAGCTCTTAATATTATCAACCTAACCTATTCCTTCCCCTAAACTCCTCCATCATAATAAATAGCACCACCTGGTTGTTCAAAACAAAAACCTAAGATCCTCTTCATAGAATCCAAAAATCGGTTCTACCTCTGAAGTCCATCTCAAATCCATTTACTTCTCTCCACCTCTGTCACCTAAACTGCCGCAACCACTTCTCTCCCTGCTCTCTTTCTGGGTCCTCTAATCCATTCTCCGTATGGCAGCTCGAGTGATCTTTTTAGAAAATAATAATAATTCAGAAAATGTCATTCTCTTCCCCTATTTAGAGTCCCGCAGTGACTTTCTATTGCTCTTAGATTAAAATTGACAAGACATGACTTGTTCTGACCTCCCTGGCTGCTTCCCAATTTTATCTCTCTAGTCCCCCAACTCCGCTTGCGCTAAGCCCCTGTCTGTTCTTAAGATTTATCAAGTTACTTTACTGCATGCTTTTTGCCTCGGGATATTTATGCTCTCTGTTTACTCAGTCTGAAGTGTTTTTCCCCCCCACTCATTGCAAACTTACTTCCTCTTAATCCTGTTTTTTAATTTTCTAGTTCTTTTTTTCTTCCTTCCCTACTTTGTGGGATGATCTCTTTATCCTTTTACCTCAGCTTGAAAATCACCTCAAAGAAGCTCTCCCTGCCAATCATCACATCTCAAGTAGGCTTCACTGTTACAATATCCTGTATATAATGTGAGGTATATGATAGCTCTCTTCACAATTCATATTTATCTGATTTCTTCTCTTGACTATTATCTATCTCCCCTGTTAGACTGGGACTCTGAGTTCTTTAAGGCTATACCATTGGCACCTAACACAGACACCAGCATAGAGACACTTAATAAATATTCTTTGAATGAATGATCCAATGAAAGCATATCATGCACAACAGGCTCTAATTCCCTCTCCAGGGCATTGTCCCAAGATACTTCACTTTTCTTACACACTCCTTGGGGAAGTTATGAGAATTATGTGAAGTGTTTAGCACTTTCTAAGTGCTCAGTAGATACTAGCTTATAAAAAATAAGAGACCTCTAAAGGCACTTCAGTGTTATAGCTCAGAAGTCGGATTCAGTAACAAAAGTCTATTTTATACATTCTAAGAAGTTTGTGATACATTTTTTTTTTTTGAGACAGAGTCTCACTCTGTTGCCCGAGCTACAGTGCAGTGGTGTCAGCCTAGCTCACAGCAACCTCAAACTCCTGGGCTCAAGCAATCCTATTGCCTCAGCCTCCCAAGTAGCTGAGACTACAGGCATGCGCCACCATGCCCGGCTAATTTTTTCTCTATATATTTTTAGTTGTCCAATTAATTTCTTTCTATTATTAGTAGAGATGGGGTCTCGCTCTTGCTCAGGCTGGTCTCAAACTCCTGACCTTGAGCGATCCACCTGCCTCGGCCTCCCAGAGTGGTAGGATTACAGGTGTGAGCCACCGCGCCCAGCCTGTGATACATTTTAGAAGAAAGTTTATCCTTGATTCTGTAGACGAATAGGCTAAGTAAAAAAGAAGTTTATCCTTCAATTTAGCAGTAAAAGTATGATCTACCACAAGTAAATGGGGCTTTTCTTAGGAATACTGAGATGTCTTAATATTAGGAAAGTTATTAAGATATTAGAGGAAAACTAGTAAACTAATACATCCCATCAATATATCAAGAAAAAGCATGTGGACGCTGAAAAGTCATTTGATAAAAATTCAATAATCATTGAGTTTTTAATTTTTTAAAAATTTGGAACAGAAAGATAATTCTTCTTAAAACTCTTTATTATTTTATGTGTCAAAAAATGTTCACATTATACCAACCACATTTGGAAAGAAAAATATGATTTCCTCCATTCTCCATAAGGGGAATTGCTGCCACTTAGGGGCCATTTACTTTGTATCAGAATTTCATTACTTACTTTTCTTTTTTTGGAGACAGTTTCCTTCTGTCTCCCAGGCTAGAGTGCTGTGGCGTCAGTGTAGCTCACAGCAACCTCAAAGTCCTGGGCTCAAGCAATCCTCCTGCCTCAGCCTCCTGAGTAGCTGGGACACAGGTGTGCACCACTGGCCAATTTTTCTAGTTTTGGTAGAGACAGGGTCTCTTTTGCTCAGACTGGTCTTGAACTGCAGTCCTCCTGCCTTGGCCTCCCAGAGTCCTAAGATTATAGGTGTGAGCCACCACACCTGGCCACTTTCTTCTCTTTCATTCTGCAGGTTGATGGTTAGGTTCCATTATTAATTTTTTTGAATTACTTACAAGTAGAGGGCCAGTACAGTGGTTCATGCTTGTAATCCTAGCACTCTGGGAGGCTGAGGCGGGAGGGTTGCTTGAGGCCAAGAGCTTGGGGTTGTTGTCAGCTACTATGATGCCATTGCACTCTAGCCTAGGCAACAGAGCAAGAGTCTGTCTCAATGCAAAAAAAAAAAAATTACACAAGTAGTATACTACATACATGTTAACTGTAAATGATAAATGATTCAGGTTATGAATAAGTTTCTAGAGAAAAATCCCACCCTCATTCACTCACTCCCACCCTATCATTAAAAGTTTGTTGTATGTACCAAAAGGATATATGTATATATATTTTTTTGAGACAGGGTCTCTATCATCCAGACTGGAATGGCACAATCATAGGTCATTGCAGCCTCAAACTCCTGAGCTCAAACAATCCTGCTGCGTCAGCCTCCCAAGTAGCTAGGACTACAGGTGCTCGCCACTGCACCCAGCTAATTTAAAAATTTTTTTGTATAAATTGAGTCTGGCTATGTTGCCCAGCCTGGTCTCGAACTCCTGGCCTCAAGAAATCCTCCCACTTTGGCCTCCCAAAGTGCTGGACTTACAGGTGTGAGCCATAGTGCCTGGCCTAAAAGGATAATTCTTTAATATAAGTAATATCTGCCTCAAATTATAGCCGATATCATAATAACCCAAATCAACTCATCATTTAGTTTATGCCAGACACTATAGTAAGTACTAAATCTTGAATTCTCATTACAACTCTAAGATCTTTTTTTTTTTTTTTTTGAGACAGAGTCTCACTCTGTTGCCTAGGCTAGAGTGCCGTGGCATCACCCTAGCTCATAGCAACCTCAAACTCCTAGGCTCAAGCGATCCTCATGCCTCAGCCTTCCGAATAGCTGGAACTACAGGCCAGAGCCACCATGCCTGGCTAATTTTTTATTTCTATTTTTAGTTGCCAGGCTAATTTTTTTCTATTTTTAGTAGAGATGTATAAATGGAGTCTGGCTATATTGCCCAGGCTGGTCTTGAACTCCTGAGCTCAAAGCAATCCACCTGCCTCAGCCTCTCAGAATGCTAGGATTATAGGTGTGAGCCACCTGGCCACAACTCTAAAATTGATAGTATGGTTTTCCTATTTTGCCCCATTTTGCAGATTAAAATACCACCACTACTGTAATCCAAGCTAACATTGTTCCCTTTTTTTCTTTTTTAAGAGACAGGGTCTCACTATATTGCCCAGGCTGGTCTCAAACTTCTGGACTCTAATGATCCTTCCACCTCAAATTCTTGAGTAGCTGGGACTACAGGCCCATGCCACTGGCCCCAGCTAAGGAAACTTGGTAGCAAGATTTCTCACCTAGACTTCTGCAAAAGCTTCCTAACTGGTTATCAGAATTGCCTTCCTCTTTTCTATTTTCCAGGCAGAAACCAAAATTATCATTTTAAAAAGCAAATGTGATGCTTCTATTCCCCTCTTTTGAACTTCTCATTGCCCTTAGGAGAAAATACATCCTCCTTAACTCTTATGCTGTCCCTCCATTCCCTGGCCGTCACATTCCTCTCCAGCCTCCTCTCGTTCTCCTGCATTCTTTGCTCTAGTCCCACTGACTGTCTTTTAGTTCTTTTAGTTCTTTTAACATATCATGCTCTCACCTGAAATGACCTTCCTGGTCACTCTCTCCCCACTTTTTGGTTAGTTCTTATCCATCTTTCAGGACTTGACTTATACTCTGACTTATACTCTTGACTTATTCTCTGGGGGCCTTCTGTGACCCTCAAGGACCAAGTTGCTCCATTCGATTGGCATCCTGTACTTTGATTCTTATAACTCTCATCCCACTTTATTGTAGAGACTTGCTAAATTGTACACTTTCGACTGTAAAATCATGAGGGCAATGACTGACATTCTCTTTTTTGTTTCTTTATTTTTTTGAGACAGGGTCTCGCTCTGTCACCCAGGCTAGAGTGCAGTGGTGCTATCATAGCTCACTGCAGCCTCAAACTCCCAGTCTCAAGCGATCCTCCCACCTCAGCCTCCTGAGTAGCTAGGACTACAGATGTGGGCCACCATGCCTGACTGATTTTTTAAAAATTTTTTGTAGAGCTGGGGGTCTCACTATGGTGCCCAGCCTGGGGATTCTCTTTTAACCACCAAAACCTCAGAGGCTAGTGCTGTGATATTCAATATATATTTGAATGAATGAATGAATCCATTAATCCTTCCTTTTCTGAACCATTGAAGAATGCCCCCAGACATAGATGACTAATTTCTGATATTAAACACAACTCTGTAGTTAAAATCTGTGGTAAATTATTATGCCTGAATAGTATGTAGAACAATCTTTACCTTGTAATACTCCACATGTGGGTGAACTCACAGTTCAAACACTATAATTACAATAAATGAAAATAATAATTATCCTCTGGTATGAGTTTTTATGAGGTCTAGTAGGGTAGGGGATGGAGATTATAATATGCTTGATGAAACACATTGCTGCTCCCTAATGAATATTAATTGAATTGACTAAATTTACATCTTCAAATGTACCCCAGGGCTTGAGAAACCATGTTGGTCAGCATGGGTTCCTAGGTGGGCCCAACTGGCAAGCTCCGTCGGTGCAGTAAAGATCCTCACCACTAGGTGTCTCAGTGGCCGTGCCACTTCCTCCATCTCCTTGGAAAGCAGCTAACCGCACACACTCCATGACTCCATTGTTATTGAGCCTCCAAGCAAATAACCTTTTGGAAGAGTTGATTTCGATATCTGGGTAAATTTTCCAATAGATCTAATCAGTATCTACAGTGCCTCTCTTAATAAGAGAAAACAGTGGATTGACTGCAGTGTGTCTGTTATTGCTTTCTTTGACTTAGGGATAACATGCTGTGTTTGTAGTACATTTGTTTATTTCATTATTTCTCTATTTATTTCTTTATCGTTGGGTGGGGAGAGGTCTTCCTTAGTCTTAGCCCAAAGTAATCACGAGTGACCCGATTTTGATCACCTCTCACCCCCACAGTGAACTAAATGTCCTTCCAGGTTTTTTCCACATTTACTTTAGTCTTTTTTTTTTTTTTTTTTTTTTTTCCGGAGAAAAATTGGCACGCGGGTGCCCGGGGGGGAGAGTGCCGTGGCGGCAGCCAAGCACCCAGCAACCGCAA
>CAUYRT010045160.1:0-16207 GCA_963574885.1 Lepilemur ruficaudatus | reverse complement strand
TGCCCACAGGCTAGAGTGCCGTCGCGTCAGCCTAGTTCACAGCAACCTCAAACTCCTGGGCTCAAGTAATCCTTCTGCCTCAGCCTCCCGAGTAGCTGGGACTACAGGCATGTGCCACCATGCCTGGCTAATTTTTTCTATATATTTTTAGTTGGCCAATTAATTTCGTTCTATTTTTAGTAGAGACTGGGCTCTCTCTCTTGCTCAGGCTGGTTTCGAACCCCTGACCTTGAGCAATCCTCCCGCCTCAGCCTCCCAGAGTGCTAGGATTACAGGCGTGAGCCACCACACCCAGCCTAAGAGTAATACTTTATTCCCATCCTTTTCTCCAAAACAATCCTTAAAGAGAGGGTTAGAGTTCCTGGATCCTTGATTCCAGGTAACTAGAGGGGCATGTCACTCTTTCATAAGAACAAGGAGAGAGTGGTTCAGCTCACCGCTGGTACAACCTGGGCAGAACCTTTCCCAAAATAAGTAAATTAGTTGAATAAGAGAGAGAATTTTTTTTGCAGCAGTGGTCACTCCCAAGAGGCTATTGTAGCTTGGGGGACACAGCCAATCTACCAACCGACAGCAGCCCTAAGCCAGCAAATCCATTTCCAAATCAAACCAAAACACACTCCTTCTCTCTTCCTATTCTCTTTTCTTCACTCACTGTCTATTTTCTTCTCCATCTTCCTTTTCTCATTGCCCCTACTTGGCATCTCCCTCCATCCCCTACTTTCTCTTTTATTTTCTTGATTATAGATTTACATTCCCAAGACCTAGTCTTGCCTTCACAGCACTTCCAGTCACACTGGCTCTGGGGGCAGGGGGACACTGCTCCTTCCCCCATGCCCACCTCATGGTGTGCCCTGGACAATTAGACATAATGAGATGGTAAGTTTCACCCCATCTTTGAAATGTGTGCCCATTATAAAGTCAGACTGTCAGACATGTATGTGGACATCTTTTAAATAATCGTTCCCAATAGTCATATAACACATTCACTTACATGATCTCATTGTCTCTGGGCCTCTTTAACAAGCTCAGAGATGTTAATGATTTTGCCAAATCATTAACATCTTTGCCAGCTTGAAAGTAACAAAACTGGAACTTGAACCTTAGCCTTGAGCAGGCAGTGTGTTTCCTGCCTTGTTTTCTAGGTGAAGTGTCATGTGGCCTTCTTTGACTACACTAGAAGCCAAATCTATACTAACTACTTTGAAGAACCCAAATAAAGTAAGATCAGCTGCTTTTTGGGCTTATCAAGTGTCATTTAGGAAATGTTCTTGCCCTTTGGTGTTAGGGCCAAATTTCCCCAGCTTTTGGGTAAATGTTGGAACCTGACTTTTTACTTCCCAACAGAGGGAGCTGCAAAAGTCAGGTGTTCTCAATAAGAACATTGAGTCTATTGAAGACTTTGTGTAAGTGCTAAGTGGAGACACATGGTTCCATGTCCTAAGGACCTGAAAAATATCAAAACCAATTGTTAACACTTTGCTGCTCTTTATCCTTTAAAATCCTTTAGAGGGGAAAAAAACAAAACCTGAGTAGGGCCTGTGTCTGATTCTAACTAGGTCTTAAGTCAGTGGTCTCAAAGGGTGATCTCCAGACCAGCAGCATCAGCATCACCAGGAACTTTCTAGAAATGCAAATTCTAGTCTCTACCCCAGACCTACTGAATTAGAAACTTTGGAAGTTGGGCCAGCAATCTTGTTTTAATAAGCCTTTCAGGTAATTCCAATGATGAGGTTTGAGATTTGAACCATCAAGAGAACTATATTTGCCCACTCAAATGGGTGGTAGTATGATTAGAAGCCTGAAATCTTTGCATATATGTGTCCCATAAATGTTGCAAAAAGACATACACTCTTAATTTGTGTTTCGTAATTGGATTAGATGTGCTTAGAATTTGCTTGGTTCTCATACAAAATATCCTGAAGTTTGTTAGAGAAGAAAGGATTGATAATGTACAGGAAAGTAATGGGTCTTGTTAGCAGTAGACAAGAGTCCACTGTGGAAAGAGACCTTACCTGATAGCAAGCCAACTTTAGGCCCACTCTCTGTCCCAGTGTGTAAACCTGAACCATCTCCTCTCCTATGTCCAGCCAGAAATCTTTACTCTTCTGATGTGTAATGCCAGTCCTGCCCCTAAAGGCAAAGTGAGCAGAATTTGTAGCTTTGCCAGTTCTCTAGCTTTAATGCAGTGAAGAAGGGATGAAAACACTAGGAAATAGTAGGACTTGGGAAGGGTATTGTGCCATGTGCCATTTTCATTTTTCCCCCAATGGCAGTCATTGATTAGCAGTATCACATTCCTATACAAAAACTCAGCTGTTTTCACTGGAAACAAGGATTCACAGCACTGGTCTATGTAAATGTGTTTTAAACGTCTCCATGAGCAACCCCACCCCCACCCTGCTAACTGTAGATGCCCTCTGTCCTCTCCACAGTCACGGAAGAAGGTTTGGCTCTTCCAGGAGCCAGTAAAAAATGAACAGTGGTAACTAGTGGCAAATAAGCAAAGGGCCCCTCATTGTCCCTCAACTGCTGGGCTGGTCCAGTGTGGGTAAGGTCCCCTGTTCATGCATCTCAGGCCTCAGAGGCCAAGGGTTCC
The DNA here is from genome assembly GCA_963574885.1 of Lepilemur ruficaudatus. Lineage (NCBI taxonomy): Eukaryota > Metazoa > Chordata > Mammalia > Primates > Lepilemuridae > Lepilemur > Lepilemur ruficaudatus. Next base: position 13,608 of record CAUYRT010045160.1, on the reverse strand, counting down.
ACAGCATTTCAGTGGAGCTGCTTCTGAGCTCAGGAAGGCTGGCAGCACCCAGGAAGGCTCTGCCCAGCTACTCCTGAGCCTCTGCCCGCCTCCTTCCAGATCACACGGCAGCAGTATCAGAATGCACTCACCGCCTGCCACATGGACAGCTCACCCCAGTCCCCTGACATGGAGGCCTTCACTGACGGAGACTCCACCAAGGCCCCCACGACTCGGGGCACACCCCTGACCCCCAAGGATGACCCTGTAGCCACACTACTGAGCAACAGGAACAGTCTGCCGTGTAAGTCTGTCGAGCAGATGGGCTGGGCTGGTGTGGGGTGAGGACGTCCCTGCCTTCCTCCCCCAGCCCTGCCCAGAGCTGATCTCTTGTGCCTCCTGGAGCCCCAGGTCTTCTCCAAGGCAGAGAGGTAATGCACTGACTGTCCTCCCCAGGCAGCCGTTCAGATGGGCTGCGAAGCCCCGGCGAGGTCGTGTACTTGAGGATGGAGGAGATGGCCTTCACCCAGGAGGAAATAACTGACTTCGAGGAGCACAGTACACAGCAGGTCTCACTGTCACCTGCAGCTGTGCCCACGAGAGCAGGTCAGCGAGGGTGGACTGGGCCCAGAGGGGCAAAGGGAATCTTCGTCCTTAGGCACTGGGATGGCTCAGGGTGAACTGGGAGAGGGGAGCCCTGGGGCCCCAGCCCTGCGTTAAACGTCCCAGCTCCTTACACAGCCAGGGAAAGGAAACTAACATTTTCTAGGCATCTACCATGCACCAGGCCCTGTCGAATTCATTCTCCCAGGAAAACTGTGTAGGGCAGGGTTGGGAGCTAGATTTCTGCCTGGATTCAGACCCTGGTGCCTTCGTTTAGGGGCTGTGCAATTTTAGGCAAGTACTTAACCTAAGGCTCAGATTCTTTATCTTAATAGATAAGTTTCTTTATGTTAATAAGTACAAATCATGGTAGCGATCTCAAAAAGTAAATTTGGTTATAAATGAGATAATACATAAAAGGCACATGACAATGTTTGGTACCATGTTTTATAAATATTAGGTAGTTATTACTAGACCTACCTCACAGATTAGGAAACTGAAGTCAGCCATCACTCTTACTGGCAGGGCTCTTCCCTTCCTTTGGGCCCCAGAGACCAAAGGTAGTCCGTAGGACCTTTCCTGAAGTCTCTGATCACATCACCTCTCTCAGAGACATTGCATGCGTCCTCCTTGTCAGTGGTGTTGTTCTAAGCTTCCAGGGTCCCAGCAGTCCTGAGGCCCTCCTGTGTTTGCCTCACTAAGGTACACTCGCCCAAGCTGTCAGCAGCCCCTTGTGCTCACCCCCAGGCCAGTAATTTCCCTACGTGAACTTTCAGCCTAAATCCATAGTATGAGACCCAGCAAGTCCAGAGCAACAACCTGAAAAAATACTCATAGATCTTTAAGGTAAATGAGACAGTATGTTTGAACTGTGGCTAACCCAGAAAATCTGGGACACACATAGTCACCATTCCAGGACCTGAATTTAGAACTGATGTTCTTTTTCTCCCACACACACCAAATTTAGTAGCTGAAGCATGTAGCAAAAGAATGTAGTAAAGGAATAAGAATAGAGGTGATGGGGTAGTCTTTGGAGAGCATGTAGTCCACACTCCTCATGTGACACCTGAGGAACCTTGAGGCCTAGAGAAGGGAAATGCGTTGCCCAAGTCCAAATGCTGCTTTAGAAGTAGACTTAGCCTTGTGCCTTTTGGTGCAGTGCATTTTCCAACACAGCACTTTGCCTCCCTGGCTAGGTTCTTATTGCATTGGCGGTAAGGCTTGGCCTCCTTCTGGGCCTTGAGACTCTGTGGTTATCTGAATCTTCACGGAGTCCTGTGGGAGAAGACAGGGGCATGTGCTTAATTGTTATTGAGCTCTGTGGCTTTCCAGGGTTTGTACAAGTAGAGGAAAGAGACATCCTACCTGTCCTCAAATGTGCTTTTTGTCTGGCAAAGATACTGGGTGGAGAATATATTGTTCTCTTCCATTCTCGTCAACAGTGTTTGAGGGAGGGAATCATTTCTGACTTTGCATGGATTTTTGGATTACTGCTCCATCTCTTTGTTTCTTTTGTAACACTAAAATGCCTCTTGCTAACTAATTAGAGCCAACACCTTCCTGGGCATCCTCCCTTGTTATGCCTACCCCTGCCTTGGCTCTTGTCTGGAACTTTCACCTTCTGAAGGACATCACCCAGAATCACCCTGCCTTGATCCCTGACCTTGTAGGTTGAAAAAAACTTGAGTTCTCTCTTCTTTTCTTTCTCTCATCATCAGATAGTGAATGTTGTAACATCAACCTGGATACAGAGACCAGCCCTCTCAGTAGCGACTTTGAGGAAACCATGGGCAGGAGGCTGCTGAGAACCCTGAGTGAGTAGCTAGTTCTTCCCCGACATGAAAGCCACACTGCAGCCTATTAGTAGGCAAAGCATGTTAGGATCTTCCTCCTGGAGGAGGAACCACTGACTCCTTCTGGAACCCTAATGAGGTCCAGTCACGGAAATCCACAGTCAGGCTTGGGCTAGTACTGCACCCTTGTTAGTTCGGGGATCTATCCCATGCAGTTGTTGGTCCTCTAGGACAGGAGTCTGCGAACCATGCCCATGGGTCAATTCTGACCTTCCTATTTTTATAAAGATTTATTGTATCATAGACCCATTTGTTAACTTTGGCCACAATGGCAGAGTTGAGTAGTTATAATAGATACCATATGGCCCACAAACCCATAACATGTACTGTCTAGTCCTTTAAAGAATTGGTGTCCAGGAGACTCAGTAAGAAAGAGAGCAACATCCTCCAGAGATGGAAGTCAATGGCGGAGACAACAAGGTGCAAATATTCCTTCCTAAAAACAACAGACCTGGGAACAGATTGCTCTTCCATCCTTGAGGACAATTATGTAACTATCCCCACCTGCCCCAATGCGGAGAGGTTGCTTCAGAACTAGAGAATGTAGGTCCCCGGGAATGGCTCCCAGCTATTAGGTCCAGTCATGGAAATCCACAGCCAGGCTTGGGCCAGGACTGCACCCTTGGTGCTTTGGGGATCTATCCCATTCAGTTGTTGGTCCTCTAGAACAGGAGTCTGCAAACCATGCCCATGGGTCAATTCTGACCTTCCTGTTTTTGCAAATAAAGATTTATTGAACTAGAGAATATATGTCCCTGTAAATGGCTCATGAGACATCAAAGACTGTGAGACCAATCCTCTCTCAGAGTGTATCTGGCAGTCAGTGGGGCTGGGGCCCTCAGGGGTGGGGAAGGCATGATCCTGAGGTATCACATGGGCTTTACTCAGTCCCCTCCAGGAAATCTCAATTCCAGACACTAGCCTGGCTTTGTGGCTTTTCAGAGTTGTCGTCTTATGTGGAAGGTGTATCCTAATCTTTCAAGATGTAAACGTGCTATTATCAGCACCAGGATACAATGCAGATTAGTTTCAGCCAAGCTGTCAAGGGCCTTGTGTCCCTTTCTGCTTCCATTTGGAAGGGAGCTCAGACAACTGAGAGAGTGTGGATGCCCTCCCAGCCTGACAGGCTGATACTTACAAACTGTGTTTTTCAGGTGGTCAAAGAAGGAAGAGGTCACCAGATGGCGAGAGAACCTCTGAGGAGAACTCGAATTTAACGCCTCTGATCACATGACAGCAAAGCCAGCATTGGGGGAGCTTTGGGGGAGAACCCACCCTCCCATCATCTGCGTCCCCCCAAGGCCTCCCACAGGTGACAGAACGTTCTGCCTTCCTTTCCACCTCTTCACCCCTAGCTGTCGATTTGGCAGATTTTCCCTTGTTGCCTCCAGTTTGACTCAGAGCCTTGCCGTGGCCATAACGGAAGGAAGTGCCTCTAATGGAACATGGTAGAAATGGTTTTCTCTACAGCACAGTCTGGGACTGGAGAAGAGATGACCCCAAGCTGACAATGCCACTTTGGGACCCTGATGCCACAGGACACCCATGTGCTGCAACTCACCATTCTTTCCTCCAGAACGAAATGATAACTTTCTACCGTATTTCATGCTTAGCTTAACTCAGAAGGTGCCACTAGCAGACAGGCACATGGGAGGACAGAGTAGCAGGTATGGAGTTTAGCTCAGGCGATAGACCAAGAATTCCTCCAGAACTTCAGAGCAGCGGGACTCAGCCATGTTGGCGCGTGACTGATGTTGCAGCACAGAAAACTGTCAGTGACTGGTTCCCTGTTGGATAAGGATTCCAGCATTCTGAGGAAGTGAGTCTCAGCTAGAATGGAAAGAATGTGAGATGGAACCTCAAGTCACTGTTTTTCCCAGGGACACATCTGTTTTGGCTCCCAGTCAACAGGTATTAGTCAATCAATCTGCTCTGGAAGAGGAGAAGTGGAAAGTAGAGAGCAGAGAGACCCAGTTGGGAGCTAGAGATGGAACTTCAGGTGTTCAGTACAAATCAAAGCAAGAAAACAACAACAACAAAAAAAAAAAACCTTATATGGAAAAATTCTAAGCCGTTAAAAGCAAGTTTAGCCATGACAAACCAAAGAGTGCCCAGGTCAGCCAGGAAAGATGCATGGGACTTCAGCGTGTATTACACAGAAACGTTGAAAAATCGTTCTTTTTCATTCATTTGCACCTCCCACCCCTTACTACACCCTAGCAGATCAGTTGAGTATACTTTATTCCCAAAACTTACTAGATCTCTGGTTTTTCTCCTCGATGTTGAGGCAGGTGCAATTCCAAGCATAACCATGAGATGGCAGAAAGACTGCACATACCTACTTCCAAGACTAAAGTGGTTCTAATCAGGAACCACAGCCAGCCTTAGGGAAAACTTGGAAGTGAAGCTTGTCTTTGGGACATCTGTCTCCCTTTCTGATCCATCTCCCACTACTTGGATGCCCTCAGTCAGGTACCCAGTGATCGAGTGCTGTTTGTTGAATCTTTAAACCATTCCCAAACTTTTCCCTGTGGTATACCTTCCCTCCCCTTCTTCCAAAACCATCGCGTCCACCTCCCCATACCCATTCAATCAATAATCACATGGGGAGGTTGCAGACTGATAATTCCTCTGGGTTATTTGCATCTGAAAAGAAAATGCTTACCCACAGGAACCTTTAACTCAGGGGTCCTTAACTTGGGGTCCATCACCCCAGGGGGTCCATCGTTGGACTTCAAAGGGTCTATGAAATCCCTAAAACTGTCAGAATTTAGTGTATGTATTCTTGTATGTGTTTTCCGGAGCGTTAAAGCTTTCATAATATTCTCAAAAGTCTCAGACCTACAAAGGATTAAAAAAAAACCCACTATTTTAAATAGTGGAGCTTTCAGCCCAGAGTTTCTGCAATGCAGAGTGAAGTGAATACTGGGCAGTTTGAGACGGATTTTTAATTATGAGTGGTCTTCTCAAGTGGCCATCAGCCAGTGGGGGAGGCTGGCACCCACCAAGAAGTGGGAATCCTCAGAAATTCTTGGCACATTCTAGAATATCGTACACCCACATAACTTTGTCCCCACTTCCCCAACAAATCAGAGCAGGTGTTGCAGACAGGAGGGCCACAGCATGTGGCAGCAGACTTTGGAACTAGGGATGCCTTCTCCAGCAATGTTTGACTTGAACGCACCCTTGCGTGGCCGGGCCTGGTCTGAGGCTCAGCAGTGCATGACTTCTCGTAGATAACGTCACAGCAACCCCCTCCCAACACCTGCTCTTGCCTGGTAGGAATAGACAATGTCAGCCCTCAGTGTTGGGTGCCTCAGTCCCAAACCAGTATATGGTGAGTCTTGAGCAAGAACTGCCACCCTGCAGTCTTCTTGCTCAGCTGGCCGCTGGCCCGGGGGCCTGCCTGGCTAGCCTTCCTTTCGTTACCCCTTAGGCCACGGAGCTCAGGCCACTGCTGTTGCATTACATCCATCCCTTTGCAGAATCTCTAAGGAGCCTGTCACCACTCCTTTCCTTGTACCCCCCATCCTCAGCAAAGATTTTCTTCAGGTTAAAAAAAAAGAATTTTAAAATAGAGCATTTATGAAGGCTCAATAATTGTAAATAATTTTTAAATAAAATGAAAATGCGTTTCCTGGAATGTGGCTGTTTTCCTTGCCCTGGAATGTCAGAGTTTTGAAGTGGCTTCATTTGAGATGCAAGTTGGGTGATGCACATGTGTGATTATCTCACCGGTGGTCCACCTGTCTGAAAAGGCACGCCTCTCAAGGGCAGGTGTGAGGCTGCAGTAAGGTTACAGTAAAACCCTGGCATTCTACTTTGGGAGGTCAGATGGGTACGATTTTGCAGGAGCAAATGCCAGAAACGGGAAGTAAAACCCAAACAAGAAGCTGGAGTGTGCATGAAGACAAAGTAAGAGGCCTGAGAAAACACTGAGAAGGGCGATCATTTTTTGAACCCACATGAGGGGTGAAAAACGGTACTGGGTAACATCCAAGTTCAAGGTCTTAAGAGGCTAGACCCAGACAAGCCCCTGAGACAATGTGCTGGTCACAGTGGCTCGCTTTTGCAGATCCTTCAGAAAGTAGTCAAAGTGGCACAACTCCAGCAGTTTCCAACCAATGACTGGGAAAAGGAACACAGGAATGGGTCAGGCTTATTGGTCAGTTTTAAAACAATGCAGGAGGGCGGGAACGACCAGACAGGTGGGAAGCTGTGTTTGGGCATTTAATGTCTGTGTAGAAGGAAGGCTGGAATCTGACACCTACTACTGATTTCTCAAACCAGCAAACTGGCCAATTAGTGGCCTACGCCAGACGGCTTAAGATTCATCTCAGGAAACTCAATAGAAACTATTCATTTCATTAACAATAATAAATGATCATAAATATTTTGCTTAGGGCTTTACGTGCCAGGTATTGTGCTAAGTATCCATTAGCTCATTTCTTTCTCAAAACCACACTAGGAAGGGGGTGTTACCAGGGGTTGGATGACTTGCTCAAGGTTACACAGCTGGGAACCGGTAGGGCCAGGAGGTCTGCGTGCCCTCCTGGTTAGCAGGCAAAATCTGTGAATCAATCCTACCTCTGAAATTCACGGTGAATATCTGCATGTTAGGGGCCCTGAGGAGTCCTGCAGCTTTTCCCAAACTTACACAGAGCCTTTTCACATAAACACTCTGAACACTCAGGGGAAACTAGAACACAGTGAGGGCCACAGTAACCAAAGGATATGTAAGAATAGAATTAAGGCCAAATCCCCATCAAGTCTGAAGCTTTTGTTTTGTTTTTTTGTGTGTTTTTTTTTTTTAGCTGTAGCTGCTGGAGTAGGAGAGACTGGGACTTTTTTTAAGTGCCAAAAACATTTTAGCACTTTGGTACTGGCACTTAGGTTTAAAGAAGTGTTTAATGGCTTCAGCACCCCACTAAAGAGAAAAATTTAAATTATCCCTCATAAGAGAAATTAAATACTAATAAATAAGATTTTGTCGGGTATGATTGCTCTTTGGAGAGCCACAAACCATTTTAATATATCAGACTTTTTGCCCCAAAGAACCAACTTTTGCCCTCGTGGAAGTACTAACACCCCCTTGGTGAACGGATGCTCTAAAGCTATGTTTGCAGAGAACAGAGGATTGACAGAAGGCAGAGTCATTCAACTTCTATTTTGGCTGCTTTCCTTACAAGCATCTTTAAATTGGAAGAACAAATACTGATTTGTTCAGAGGGCAGGAGGAGATGAGCAGGAGAGCATCTAATCTCGCTCACTCACCTCACATCCTCCAACCCAATCGCCACGTGCAGAGCAAGTGCCCTCTGAAGGACTGCGGGGGCCCCAGCCAGATGAGGAAGGATCTGGAAACCATATCCTGTGCAGAAACACGGAAGAATGGGAGGAGAGGGGGTTCACAAGGAAAAGCAAAATCAAGGAATAACAACTACCTTCAAATATTTGAAAGGTCGTCAGTCAGAAGTGCCAGTAGACTTACTGTCTATCGTTGAAAGGAAGGAAGGAGGAGCAGGGGAGTTTGACAAAGATCAAATTCTGGTTCAAGGTAAAAGATCTTCATTATTAAGGGGCTCCATCAGCAGAATGGGATGGATGCCCCACCAAGTACTCAAAGAACCTACCACCACCAAGCCCTGGTTGAAGCTGATGCATCAGGGGCAACATGGAAGAGACCATCTCACTGAGGGAGAGAAGATGGACTTGACTTCTAAGACCCCAATCAACCCTCAAGATTGTAGGATTTTACAACTCAGAGGTGTCCTAGAAAGGGACAGATCCTGTTAAAATAACAAGAATTAACTAAATACTTTTAAACTCCAAGTAGTAGCCCTCTTGTTTTATTAAGATTCAACCCCACCAGATTCTACAAAACTGCCCTTTGGAGTCCCTTGGACTCTCTAGAAATTGTGGTCTATGTTTAAGTGGCTCTAATTATTCAATAGACTAAGAGGAACTCCAACTATGAGAGCGGCTGGTGCTCTAGAATCACCCTGAGTGATGTCATCCCTCCTATGAGCCCATGAAATCCAGTTTCTAAAGTCATATAAGAAGACAGCTGGCCTCTGAATGACAAGCCCACAAAACCGACAAAGTTATGTATGGGGAGTTCACTAAAGGGAGCTATACTGTGAGAATACATTTTAGTTTTTCCTTAGCCACTAGTTAATCCCTCTAAAGCATTCATTTTAAACCATGGGTCACAACACATTAGTGGATCACAAAATCAATTCCATAGGTCTTGATCAGCATTTTTTATTTTATTTTTTTAGTGAAGTAGAACACAAGAGAATAGGATGGACTAGAAAATATCAGAACGCACTACACATAACAAGAATAAACACTGTTTTGTGAAACTTTCGTTTCAATTAAATATGTGTGTGTACCTTTGTGGTGTATGTCATCATTAAATATATTTATTATCACAGTCACCCTAAAGAACTAAAGTTTAGGACTAGGGACACAACCATGCGGAAAGAGCAGGGAGATACGACACTCTGGGTTGAGATGAAGAGTTTTAATGCCACAGCCAACTCCCACACTCACACTTTGGCTCCTTCAGATGACTTGATCTTTGGGACTAGACTTTGTACAGAGTTGAGCAACATGTAGAAGCACATGAGCGACACTCCTGCTTCCAGCAAGGGGGGCAAGATACCTATGTCTCATGATCAAAGTACTTTTTTATTCTTAAATAAAAATCTTAATTTGCTCTGGCCTCCAGTAAGCTCTAATCCCAGACCTCCAATTGATTTCAAGGTATGTCCTCTTCACATGGGCCAATTTAAACAGAGGCCATCTCACCAGAGCAAACTTTTTTGTCCTTCTGTAGTCTCTAATCCCTGATATGTACATCTAGGTTTGTGCAGGCAGGGAACACACGTGATAGAGAACCGCTTTGGTGGTGCTGGACGGGATGGTGTTTCTTCATTGGATTTTGGTGACTGCTTCATGGATGGAGGTGGCCACATAATCCAGATTTTTGGTGGTTAAGCCACACATGTTGATCCGACCACTTGGCAGCAGATAGATGTGCTTCTCGTTGATCAGATACTCAACCTGCTTGGCTGTTGAAACCAAAAGATGATATAATCAGAGTAGCAGGGAACCTTAAAGCAGTGGAGGCTCAGCAATTATATGACAACTAAGATTTATTTTCCTTCCTTCCCCTTAACATAGAGAAGCCAATCAAAAGGAGCTATTTTGTGCAACTGACAAATAGGAAAATATACTCACTAGATTCTGGAAAGTACTTTCATTAGTTAACTTTCTAATCCCCAGAAAGTTCAATATGGCTACTTCTGATGGGAATTTTAATCTGGGATTACCTTCCAATCAAGCCTTGTACAGAACATTCACCAGGACACTCCTATCAACCAAAACAGCCATCAGACTTAAGAATTTTCCATCAAGATGAAAAACTGGTTATGAAGTGCTTCTTTTAGCCCTTCTCTGACCTGTGTTTTCTTGCCCATGAGCACCTAGCACCAACCTCCCTTTGACATTTTACACCAGGCAAGGCCCCAGTACTTGATAAATGCTGTGTGAATGAACCAACTGAAAAACTACACAGACCTCTCTGACCTGGCACCATGAGACACTGGTCCATTTCTCAGCTCGCGCTTTCTCAGATGCAGGAGGGTTTTTCCATGTTTGCAGAAATGCATCATGTTGTGGTTACAGGGCTCCTACCCCGTTTTTTTGTTTTTGTTTTAAATAAAAATGAGACTTTTCTACTTGTTGGGAGGAGGGAAGTATCACAGAGAAGTGAGTAAAAGTTGTAGACTCTTTGCCTAGAAAAAGGCCAATATACACATACACAATTTTTTAAATATAACTTCAGGGGCTTCACAGATCTAAAGTACATCCACGGACTCCAAGTTAAACACCCCTGTTCTGACAGATAAAATGTAGTAATTTTGTTAACATGAAAACTGTAGAAACTAGGTGGTGAGTATATTGGAGTTCACTGCATAATTCCTCATACTTTTATGTTTAAACCTTTTCCTAATAAAATGTTGGGAAAAACCAAACAAACCCTGTTTTTAAAAAGGGTAAATGATGTCAAGCACTGAAAATATAACTTTTGTGTTATAAGCACAGTTCTATTCTCATCTATTCTCTTTCAATACATAATAAAACTAATTTCCCACTCTGGATAGTAGAAGGATATGGATATTTTATGGGGAGACATCTCCATCTTGTGAGCTTTAAGAATGTTACTACTAAAGACTATTTCCGTTACACTTAATATTTTTACGTTAAACGTTGTATTAATATAATGTAAAATACATGGTACAAGGATGACTTTACTTACACAAGTGAACTAATTCTCTGCCCCACTACATGAGGACACCTACAGCTAACTGAGCTATTCCTTCACTTTCTTGGGTAGCCTCATTGTACCCCAAAGTATTTTGAGGGGTCAGCAATACAATCTCTATCACCTCTGATTTATATTTATTTCCGTTTTTTCTGAGCCCATTTCACACTGGCACTCTGGTGGCCCCAGCTGTAGGACCTCTGGAGGCCTCTGATGTTCTACCTACAACCCAAGCCAGCTGAACATCCCTCCCTAGAGCCACTCGGACATGCAGGTGAGGGGCCATATCCGCACCATGCAACTGGTGGCTTGGCCAGTAATGCTCTGGAATTATCTATTAAATAGACGAATCCTCTATCATCAGAAAGGACTGCTGATGGCAGATACACCCCACTGATGGCTGACCAAGGTTGCACATGGCTGCCCACTGACTTTTCAGCTTTTAATTTCAACTAGCTTTTATTTATGAAATGGAGAGAGAACTTTGTAACCTCTTTGTAAGGGCAACAGTTGGTGATAGGAAAGACCAATTAAGAAAATATGTCCCTGAATAATCATACATATTTATTCTTAGGATTAAGGTAAAGCTAAAAGGTACCTGAACATTTATGAGAGACCTTTCATAAATCAGGGCTCCAAGATACACATCCTGTTACTTCCCAGTTGGCTCTGAGCTACTTCCCAGCCTATAAAAATGAAAATGTCTTGGCTATGGGTCAGCAGGGCAGACCACAACAATGCTTTTCTGAGACCCAAGGGGTTCAGGAGATGGTGAGACACCTTAAGAAGACCTAACTTGGTCCAAAGTAACGGCTGCCCAAGTAGGCAATGGCTAACGGAGGTGAGTTCAAGACCACCGACTGCAACTGAGAGAAGTGTTGTGTGTCTACGGCAGGAACGAGCCGGAGGTGGTGGCGGCCACTTACGGTTCAGTCCAGTGAAGCTGAACATGCCAATTTGCTCAGTGATGTGATTCCAGGTTCCAGGGGTCTTGAGGGCTTCTAATCGTGCCCTGAGTTCGGATCTCATGGTCAGAATCCTGTCAGCCATTGTCTTTACGTTTCCTGTCCTGAAGCATGGACAGCAACATAAATATCAATCCAGACAGGACAGATGGTACATGAAAACATGCAGGTTTAAAAACAGTAATTTAAACTATAAGCTGAAAATGGGGTCACAACCTGCCCGTTACAGTATGTGGATGGCTGGAGGGGTGGATGAACAGACCAGATAGACGGACTTGCAGGCAGAAGGAAAGGACTGACTACATTTAAGGAAAGGGCCATATTCACTGATGGAGTCTAGTGCTGTCTTGGGTATACTGGCCATAAAACACCAATGTTTCAACTCAGGCTTCATTGAGGTGCTGATATAGATAGGGTAATATATTTTATCAGGCCTAACTAAACAGAGATTGCAGATTTAGCTACTATATAAAAATAACTCTGTTCCAAAATAAGATAAAATGTATATATGTAAATTAGAGATAAAAATGAAGAGCCCAAAAATTGCCATACTGCCTTGAAGGTGGATATTCCGTTCTATCAGGAATTCCTTCCTGTGTTTTCCCACTTCATGGGGAAGAAGCCTGGGAGGCGGGGAGCGGAGAAACCACCACTCACTGGGTCCTCCCCCTGGGTGCCAGGGGCTGTGTTACACACGTGAGGTAGGTATCAGCCCTATTTTACATAAATATTTGATATTCAAAGGGGTGAGAGTAATTTTACCCTGCCTCTGCCTAAATAAAAGGAAGAGACACAGTTAAATGTAATGGGACAAAGACTGTTCTGCCTCCCACCCCTCGCCCAGGAGGCTGTGAGCCCCTTACCATTCCTTAAAGAGCTCGGGGTTAGACAGGGTCTGAGACACGATTCGTGCTCCCTGGGCGGGGGGATTGGACCAAGTAACTCGCACAATCTTCTCCATCTGGGAAAGGACCCGCAGGATGCTGTCGGCTTCTTTTCCAACCACGGTCAGATTCCCTACGCGCTCGTCTAAAGAGAGAGATGAGGATCAGCCGTGGCTGCTGATAGGGGAGTGGTGCGGGGAGGCGGCTGTGACTCAGGAGAGCACTCACTGTAGAGCCCAAAGTTCTTGGAGAAGGACTGGGCACAGAAGAGCTCGAAGCCTTCAGACACAAAATAGCGAACGGCCCAGGCGTCTTTCTCTAGGTCTCCAGATGCGAAGCCCTGGTAGGCTGAGTCAAAGAAGGGGAACAGAAACCGGCGCTGCGAGGAAGGAAAGTGAGTCAGGGCAGGAAATCCTCCTGGAACCAACTTCAGAAACGGACAACCTTCCTTTCCCTACTGGTGCCTGGGAGGAACTGACTGTCCATTTCCCCTACTTCTCGTCTATATGCACCCAACCACCACTTTATGTCTCTTTCTCTGTTCAGCTAAATACCAACCAACAAGTGTAATAATTTCAGTAAACTTTGCTTTTTTAAAGTACATTGTAGACCAGGCATGGTGGCTCATGCCTGTAATTCTAGCACTTTGGGAGGCCAAGGTGGGAGAACTTCTTGAGGCCAGGAATTTGAGACCAGCCTGAGCAAGAGTGAGACCCTGTCTCTATAAAAAGTAGAAAAATTAGCCAGGCGTGGTGGCCCATGCCTGTAGGCCCATGCCTACTAGCTAGGCCCATGCCTAGCTACCCAGGAGGCTAAGACAGGAGGATTGCTTGAGCCCAGGAGTTTGAGGGTACAGTGACCTATGATCACACCACTGCACTCTCTAGCCCAGGCAACACACACACACACACAAAAGTACATTGTCCTAGAGTGTCATGATGCAGCTTTGCTAAAAGGGCTTAGTTTGGAGGCACAGTGGTAATGCCCTATGT
>CAUYRT010045159.1:0-24465 GCA_963574885.1 Lepilemur ruficaudatus | reverse complement strand
TTAATTTCTTTCTTTCTATTTATAGTAGAGACGGGGTCTCACTCTTGCTCAGGCTGGTTTTGAACTCCTGACCTTGAGCGATCCGCCCGCCTCAGCCTCCCAGAGTGCTAGGATTACAGGCGTGAGCCACCGCGCCCGGCTCCTTTTATAATATCTTAATGGATGCTTAATAATAAAAATGTTTTAGAAAACATTTACAGTTTTAGGAAGCAAGATTATTTAGAAGACAAGAACATTTTATTCATTTGTTTTTGAACATATGTTTTGGTTTCAAATTTTATAGTTATATATTAATAATTTAATAATTTTTAAGCCTGACTTTGGTCTTCCTTTCTATTTATATGTCCTACGCTGGTTTATAGATTGGACAGCCCATCTCAAAGATGTCTGCTACTATACACTGGCCTCAGGACAAAGGGACATGGAACAGAGGATTTTAGTGGTTCACAGTAATATGGCCCCTCACAACCATGCTGTACGTCTAACGTTTTCATCCATGACCACATAAATGGATGAGAGGCAGACGCCGCTCAATTTTGAGATGACACTCAACAGTAAGGCATTAGCCAGACACTAGAAGTTCTGACCAATGTTAAATTATCAATGAAATAAATAATTAAGTTCATTAATGACAAGTACAGAATACATTAATAAAGCAAAAGAAACAAATAAAGAAAATGAATAATACAAATATAAAACACAGAAAACTTTGACAAAAATATGCATGTCTACTGCTGAAAGTAAAGATCAGTTGCTCTCAGTTTCCATTAAGGATGAGTGATAATGGGTTCGGAATGAAGCACGAGCAATTTAGAATAACTAATTAAAAAATAGTCCTTTAATTCACTAAACAAAAAAAAAAGTGCCATCAAATGCAAATATAAACTTCCACATCAGTTTAATTTCCTAAATTGGAGGTTTTCATTGGTGGGTGCTACATTCTAGGGGGCATTCTGGAATCTGTTGGAGTACTTTTGTCTTCCAGTCTAATTCTTTCCTTTCATTTCTCCTTTATGACACAGCTAGAACATAATAGTGACTTAGTCAAACTCCCTTTTCATTATGGTATTACCAATATACACAAAATTGGATAAGGTATAAAGGCATAACTTAGCAAGCTGCTATAAAATGAACTCCTCCCCAGCATCTTAGAAAGCCCTCATGTGCCCCTTCCTGATAAGCCTTGATAGCTAATAAAGCTACCCTGTTCTTCTCCTTCATAGGTGACTTGGCTATTTTTGTCCTTTATACTTTATAAAGTTTAGAATAAGCCTATTAAATTCCACTAAAAAAACAGTTGGGGTTATATCGATTTTTTTAAAAATTTATGTGTGTGGGTAGGTTATAGGTTCCATAAATTTTGTTTCAGGATGGTAAAAGGCATTGCATAATATTTCTTTAAAAAACAGAATGTTGGCCCTGATAGGGATAAGAACCAATGTTCTAAATGAAATAAAGATGTGAAGTAGGGATTCCTGTAGACTAGGGATCTAATATTCCAAGACTAGGTCTTTCGTGAAAAATAAAACTTAGGATGATCAATGAGAATTTCTGTTTGAAAACCTTTCACAGAAGTCATTATTTGCCTGCTTAATTATTTTACACAGAGTTTTCTAGGCACAGGTGTATCCTGATGTCCTTCATCAAAACCCAATGAATTCTTTGTAAATTATCATAAGGTGACCAAAGGACACAAATACTAATGGGTTATAAGTAAATCCCTCATCCATGTTTGGGAACTAGAGCCAAAATGGTTAACAAACTTGAAATCTACCAGGTCAAAAAGATAAGAGTTAACACTGGGATTCTGTAGTTAAATCATATAATAAAAAACGATAGGTCAGATAAAATGGATTAAAAGAATATCTTTAGAATCTCAGAGATTCAATTCAGGCTTGTTGGTCTAAGATGAATAAATGATTATATTTTTAAATAGAGTCCACACCATGTTCAGCTCTTTCATTTACAGGCTGCATGATCTTGGACAAGTTACTTTGCCTTTCAGAAGCTTGATTTCCTTATCTGCAAAATGGAAATAATACTGGCATGCAACTTTTTCTATGAATTACTAGAGATAAGTATTCAAAGCATCTAGGAGCTAAGTACCTAAGAGGAACTAAGTCAGTGAGGGCTATTAGTATTAATTTTATATTCACTCATTGACTAATTAAAGCTTGTGAATAGGTGAATGAATTTCATATGGGTTATGTCTCCAAGGCATTCGCATCTTATGGCTTTTACTTTTAATTTTGAAATGAAAATCTTTGTGTCAGGTATCAGCAAGCAGATAGCACAGTTCATTCAAAATTCATCCCACAAGGTCATATTGTCCATTCAGTTTATAAGGAAGAAATTTTGAAGCAATTGGGAAATTCTCTGTGATACAGAAAAAACGTAATATTGCTCAACAATTGGCTCACTGACAATGCTTCAAATCATTGTAAATTTTCAGTCAACTATGGGCCACAAATATTAGGTAGATCATCTAACCTGCTATGCTTGAATATGAATGAGTTATAAAAGTTAATCTGTTTTCAAAATATGGAGGACTTTATTCTACTGGAAATATTCAGAAGAATATATCAGAAGACAATATGATGTGATAGAAAAAGCAATGAACTTGTGGCCAAGAAAAGTGGATATTCATTCTAGTTCTAACACTTAATAACACTAGTGTGACATTAGGCAGCACATTTAACTTCTACAGGTTTCAAGATCTCGTCTAAAAAGGAGAAGGATGACTTAGGATTCCTTTCAGGTGTAACTTAAAAATAAAATCCTAAACCCCTCTACTGATACAATGGATCCCCTCTTGGCCAAGGGGACCCCAGAAAAACCTTAAAACTGAGTTTCTGGCCATGATGGAACCAATGTAGATCTTCCATGTATTCATTTACTTCTTTGCCTGTAACTCCTGTATCTCTGAAATGTATAAAACCAAACTGTAATCTGACCACCTCCAGACTACTTACTCAAGGATTCTTGGGTTTGTGTTTTTTCCAGACCATGGTCACTCATACTGACTCAGAACAAATCTTTTTAAGTTACTTTAGAGAGTTTGGTTTGTCTATTAACAGAAGCTCTGGGATTCTATGTGTAAGGTACATTCAGAGAGAGGATATGGGAAAGGGAGTTCCAGTTTGCCCCTTGCAATCACATGGTATTCTTAATGGTAAGCCTGGCCCAGAAGCTAAATTGGATATAATTCCTGATGTCTAGTCTAGGAGATTAGACCATCTAGCCTCCAACACTCTCTGAAATGTTTGAATGAAGCTCTCATTCCTTGTCTCCCCAGACTCCTGGGCAGAGTCTACGTTCTGCATCCTACATCCCAGGCCCAGCAGGACCTCTCTGCTCTCTACAGACCCATGATGCTCATGCTGAACCTCCTGGACAAGTCACCAAGAACCTGCTGTATTTCTATCCTTTTATGGCAGCACAGCTCAGCCCTAGCTACATATTAAAAGTACCTAAGGAGCTTTTTAAAAAAAATACTGATGGCAGGCCCAGCCCAGACCAGTTTCATCAGACTCCCTGTGAGGTGGGATTTAGGCATTGGGATTTTATAAAAGTTCCCCCAAATAACTCCAGTGTGCAGCTAGAGTTGAGAAAAGTCCACACCAGAGGAGCAAGAGCACCATATACTGCATGGGTAAGTGAAGTACAGGAAAGATACCACCCTAGAAGGAAAAAGAGGGAATCCCTGCAGCTAGAAGAAGTGCTAGGATTTTGCTTTTCTAACCTGAGTGTCAAAGGATTTGTATGTGTATTTATGAGTACACCAAAAAGATTAAATTATAGTGGTCTCAAAAAAAACCCCACCTGTCAACAGTAGAAGTAATTATAGGTAACAGACAACTAACAAAAAGAAGAAAAAACCCACAAAGATCTTTTTCACTGCATAGAAGAAATACTAATTGCATTCTCTTAGGTCGACTATTCTCTGTTTGACTAATCACAATGCAGCACAGTAATGATGAGGTACTTTATTACCTGTGCTATGTTAACTAGAATAAGTTTTATTTGATTACAAGATTAAACTGTTTCTGTACGCTTAACCTTCATAGTTTGTTACTCCAGAACAGTGTAATGTTTGAGGGAACATTGCTCCCGGGCACTAGGAAGTGTTAATGTTCAACATTTGCATAAGTGAAGGTACTTTTCTGTATTTGAATAGAAAGAGGTAAGCAGGCCTTTCAAAGGAACCAGGGACAAAGAGCGGCTACTCCAAGGTTCTGGGAAGGGTGCTTCTTCAAGGGTGGTAGGGATAAGAGTGAGGCAGAACAGGTGCAAAGATTAATGAGATACATCCCTGGCATTTAAACATCAAGAGGTGCTTCATGAAGGACTTATTATAAAAGGAAGCAGAGGAGCTTGAAGTGACAACTTACTCTTCTTCAGTAGTTGGGCTCTTGGAAGAAAAGGGAGCACTGCACAGACAGCACCCTGGCTGAATCGACCGCTTCCATCTTCAGGCCCCAAAAGATTTTTGTACATACCTCTATGTTAACACCTGCTCAAAAGATGCATTTTTTGGCAGGCTCTATAAGGTCCTTGAAGCCACAAAGTGTACGATTTGCTTCTCTTTGTTTTCCCACATTTTCCCAACACTAGAACAGTATTTGACACAGAGATCTCAACAAAAACGAAAAAAATGAATGAACCAATGAATGGTTCCCAAATGACTGTTAATACAGCTTATCCAGGCAATGAGACGATTTTTCATTTGACTCTGTCATTTCCCACATTAGTTCTCTCTGCTTGCCTATCATAGTTTCTTCTAGGTTTCTAGTCAGCACAGAGACAAGAATAAAATGCCATGACACCCCCATTAGAGACCCTATAAGCATCACTGATTCAAGAACCAACACTCCAAATTTTGTTGGGGCGGAGAAACTGATATTCCAAAACATTGCATTTTGACATGCTGAACTGAAAGAGCCTCAAGGTCCCTCTGACCCCCCTACCTCTCACTGGCTCTCCCAAAGCACAGGATTCTCTGAAGTTGTCTTATCTGCCTAAAAGCTGGACCTACCAAATTGATTAAGTGAACCCATAACACAGGAAGGAAGACGAAAGTCTGTCAACAAATTTGGACTTTTGTCACAAACCATGTCAGCTCTATGGGCCCAACAGACTTTGCCCCAGACCACCATAAGATTTTCAAGCCCATTGAAGTCTCCCTAGTAGTCATTTATTGCCCCTCAAGAGAATTCCTCTTCTCCCTCCTTTTCAAAACCTGTTTTGCCAAGATTCAAGCCCCCATTCTTTCTGTAACCTCCTGACACTATATAGACTTCTGCATCCCACTGGGGGTTGGCCCTTCATTATGAAGGCTCCCACGTCTACACATTAAATAAATCTGTATGCCTTTCTCCTATTAATCAGTGCACTTCATGTCAGTGATTTCCAGCAAACCTAAAGGGGCCAAGGGCCTTGGCCTCTGTTATATAATTTCATCATCTTATCAGGCACCTTGCATGCACAGGTACTTAAATGTTAGTCTATTCTTCCTCTTATCTACAAAATGTTATGTTTTGTTTGATGGAGAAACCACATCAAACACGTGGCTGAAATCAAGATACACTGAATCTACCATGTTGCCCCAATTTCCCAACAACAAAACCTTGAAGGAAAATCTATTTATCTGGGAATGACTTATTTTTAGACAACTCAAATTGGTTACTAGTGCTCTGCATTTTTCTCAAATGCTCATAAACCATCAAATTAATCACTGATTCTAAAATTTTGCCAGGAATAAAAGCCAAGCCTACTGCTGCTCATTGTATATAGAATTTCTCCTTTTGGGAGAAAAAAATACCTATAATATTAGCCCTCTGGCTAGAAATTATGGTGAACGAAAATTTCAAAATCAGATTTGAAAGTTCTCTGAGCTCCCTGGGATGTAATTTAACAGAACCTGGAGAACAGAACTAATTTAAAGTAGCAGATACTCATTTACTCTCCCTCTGACTCTCTTACCCACTCTGGGCTTCAGTTCCTTCTCAACCACGTTTGTCTTTTCCTTTCCTGTTTAAAAGCCAAATTCTCTACTGAAGGAAATGGAAGTTTTAATAATTCTGTTTCATCATTGGTAGCAAATAGTATCAGATTATGTTTCTAGGTGAAGACTATCCCTTCCCTTATTTTTTCTTATTGTTCAGAATGCAGCTTAAAAATTTTTTTAAACAATTTTTTTTTGGCTGTAGCATTTGTCTAGGTCCCCAGTTTATTGTGAATACTTCAGATCCTCCTCCCTACCTCTCTTACTCTTTGATGACTTCATTTTACATTTCATTTTAAAAGATATGTGATTAAACAAAAATTAGCATCACTCTATTACCAAATCTACCATCTTGCGTTTGGCTATGCCCACACTCTGCCTGGCCTCCTTTTACAATGGAGGAAGTATCTCTGCTGTCCTTCAAAGTCTCTCTTGGATCATATTCTTTCTTGACTACTCAAGGACTTTACTCTTATAAATATTCCCTTTCTCTCATAGCAAAAATTCTCCCTCTCTACTTAATCTGCTTATTAGCATGCAAACATGTTTTAATGCTCCATATTAAAATAACCTTCCCAAGACATCCCACACCCCCATCCCTCTCCGGCTACTGCCCCATTTCTTACCTTCTCGTTCTCTCTGGCCTCTTCAATAGGACTTTCATTCCCATCACTCCACCGAAACGGCTCTTGTCAAGGTTACCGTCAATTTACCCTTTGCCAAGCCAATGGTCAGGCCTGTCCTCTTCTTACTCGTACTTTTCAGCATCATTTGATATGCTGAAAGTATTTGATACTTTCTTTTAATGCTTTCCATACTTTGCTTCCATGAGGCAGCACCTTCACATTTCCCTCCTGTCTTTAGACAGCTTATTCTCAGTTCTTTGCTGGCTCTGCCCCTTCTTCCTGACCTCTAAATGTTGGAGTGCCCATTCCTCAGTCCTTGTCTCTCTTCTCTTCTCTCCCCTCCCCATACGCAATCTTATCTAGTCCCATGGTTTTAAATACTCACTCATATCTAATAACTGTCAAAGTTTATCTCCAGTCCTGACTTCTCCCCTGAGCTCTGGATTCATATATCCTATTGTCTGTCTCTTCAACATTTCATTTGGATATATACTACTATTATTATGGATATTTTTCTTCTTTTTTTCTTCTTTTTTTTTCAGAAGTGGAGTCTCACTCTGTCACCTAGACTGGGGTGGAATAGCCACCCCAGTCTAGGTGACAGCAATCATAGTTTGCTGTAACCTCAAACTCCTGAACTCCAGTGATCCTTTCACCTCAGCCTCCTTAGTAGCTAGCTAGGACTATAGGTGTGTACCACCATGCCTGGCTAATTCTTTTTTACTTTTTGTAGAGATGGGGTCTTGCTATGTTGCCCAAGCTGCTCTCAAACTCCTGGCCTCAAGCAATCCTCCCACCTTGGCCTCCCAAAGTGCTGGGATTATAGGCATGAACCACAGCACCAGGCTTATTATGGATAATAGTAATAATTTCAACAATAACAGTATCAGTGACAATAGCTAACACTGAGAACTTAATATGTGTCCGATCATGTTTTAAGTGCTTTAATTCATTTAATTTTCATATCAATCATATAGCATGAATACTATTACTATCCTTATTTTACAGATGAGAAAAGTGAAACAATTTGTTCAATATTCCACAAGTAATAAATATTAGAACCATGCATTTCAAAATTAGCATGGCCTAAACAAAACCTTGATTCCAATCCCTCAAACCAGCTCCTCCCCAAGGTCTTCCTTACCACCATACACTCACTTACATAAACCAAAAATTTCTCTCCTCCCTTCTCTGCATGTACTCCATCAGCAAGTTCCGAACATATCCTCAATCTGCCCATGGCTCTTCTTTCCACTCCTAGCACCCAAGGCCCAGCCCTACCACTTCTCCTCTAGAGGTGACGGAAGGGTAGTGTAACATCTTACCGGTCTCTCTGCTTCTATTTATGCCTGTCTATATCTCTATTACAGCAAGAGTACAATTTGTTTTAGTTTTTAAAAATCTGCTTAAAACCTTCTGATGGCATCCGCCCTCACTTGGAATAAAATTCAAACTCTGTGGCATGGTCTACAGGGCCCCTGCTATGGTTTGAGTATGTCCCCCAGAATTCGTGTGTCAGAAATTTGGTGCCTGGTATGGAGGTATTGGGAGGTGGGGCCTTAAGAACTTACTAGGTCATTAGGAAGGATTAATGCCGCTCTTTCAAGACTAGGGTTAATTCTAGTGAAAGTAAGTTTTCCCTCTCATGGGACTGAATTGGTTACCTTGAGAGTGGGTTGTTATAAAGAGAGGCCATCCTCCATGTTTCGTCTCTTTCGTGTGCACTCACTTGCCCTTTTGCTTTCTACCATGTCTCAATGCAGTACAAAAGCACTTGCCAGAAGCTGCTGCCATGCCCTTGGATTTCCCAGCTCCCAGCACTATAAGCCAAATAAACTTCTTTTCCTCATAAATTATGCAGTCTCAGCTATTGTGTTATGGCAAAAGAAAATACACTTAAGATAGCCCTATATGATCAAGCTCCTAGCCAATCTTCAGCCTCAGGTTCTATCACTTGCATGACCTCTTGCACACACTGGTCCTTGTGTATACCAAGCTCATTCTAACCCTGTGGTTTCTGCAGAGTGCTCCCTTTGCCTGCAGTGTTTCTCCTGAGATTTTTACTTGCCTGATAGCTTCCTGTGATTTAAGCTTCAGGTCAAATTTCGCCTGCTCTGATGACCCAATTGAAAGTTTCTCATCCTTCTACCATGTTTTATTTTCTTCTAGCATTCATCATATCTGAAACTGCCATGTTTATTTGTTTATTTATTGTCTTTATTTGCTCTACCATAAAATGTGAGTTTCACAAGAACAGGGACCATGTCTGTTGAGTTTACTGCTATATACTCAGTGATTGGAATAGTACCTGGTGCTCAGTATTTGTTAAAAGGTGAATTCAAATTCAAATAGCCTTTTCTTATGCACTCCCAAACTAGTGGTCTACCATACAGAAAGTCTGTAATTACACATTAAATTTTTACCTGTTCCATGTATATAGCTATAGATATTTGGTCATCCCTCAGTATCCTCTGGGGATTAGTTCTAAGACTCCTGTAGTTACCAAAATTTGCCAATGCTCAAGCCCCTTGTATAAAATTGTGCAGCATTTGCATCATATAATTTATGTAAATCCTCCCGTATACTTTAAATCATTTCTAGATTACTTATAATACCTAACACAATGTGAAATACTATGTGATTATATTATACTGTATTGTTTCTTATTTTGTTCTATTATTTTTAACTTTTTTCCAAAATGGTTTTTTTTTTTTTTGAGACAGGGTCTCGCTCTGTCACTCAGGCTACGGTGAAGTGATCCAATCATAGCTCACTGCAGCCTCAAACTCCTGGGCTCAAGCAATCCTCCCACCTCAGCCTCCCAAGTAACTGGGACTACCACCGTACCTGGCTAATTTTTTTTTTTATTTTTTTATAGAGATGAGGCTTTGCTATGTTCAGGCTGGTCTTGAACTTCTGGCTTCAAGTGATCCTACTGCTTCAGCCTCCAAAAGTGCTAGGATTACAGGTGTGAACCAACATGCCTATCCTTTTTTCAAATATTTTCCATCCATGGTTAGTTGAATCCACATACGCAGAACCCACAGGTACAGAGGGTCAACTTTGTATCTGTCCACATAGAAACTTTCAGAGACTAGGAAGGATGTTTTTATTTATTCTGTATCCCAAGAGTTCTGGGAACATACACAATGTTTAATATAAGTTTGACTTGTTTTGTCACAGCTAAGACACTGTTAGCCCAGAGTAATGCTAAGAAATTCATGCTGTACATGCAGTTTTTCTCTCAGCCTTTCTACAAGCATGAGACACACAAGACTATTAAATTTAACCTTAAAGAAAGTATGATTAAAGTTTCGTTCTTAAAAAAAATCTAGAACACACTAAAAAACAACCAACCTTTAGAACTAAAAAACTGCACAGATCTTTACCTTTGTGAAAATACATGGAGGCATAAGTGTGTTTGGGTATAATCACATGCCTATTGGAATGGCTGATATTAACATTCTGAGTATCAAAATAACAATCTGGAGCAAAATCCTTAAATGTCATAAATTCTTGAGTATCTTGAAATTGAAAGTTACACAGAACCTCTGGTTAGTACTGATAAATAGAGAATATCATTTTATTAAATGTAAAAAATGAGGCTAAGAGGTAAAGATTCCTACCCTCAGCCAATACAAGCAGTAGAGTGAGGAATACCCAAAAAGACACAATCTAATTTCCCATCTTAAATCCAAATCTCCCACTCCATTCTATACAAATACTTTATTGTGTAACACTGAGAGGAAAGGCTATAGAATCCTCCATAAGTGAAACTAATAATGCAATAATATCTATCCCAATTCTAATTTGAATATATGTTAACATCAACATGCTCATTCAGGGAGTTTTTCACAAAAAGAAGAGAGCAGACAGATTTGAATGCTTGTGGAGCTCCCTAGCCCTCCGTTTTACCCTCGGTAAGAACTACATACAGTCTTTTACAGAGCAGCTGTTGGCATTATTCAAGTCACAGAGTGAGCCTCTCTCAGTATCGGTAAACAGGAAGTGCTATAAATTACATGTCTACGGTGATGATGGTTGTAGTTACAGGAACATGTATATGTGCGCCACTCTTCAATCACTCAGCTTTTCCCCTTACTTTGTGTGATATCTAAAGCAAGCCATTTTTTCCCTTATCCTTCTAAATATGCAGAATCAAAGATGATATCAAAAAGGGCTGGATTAATGATAATGCATATTAAATATTTAATTAATACAAATTATAATAAATCCAAGGCTTAAGGAGTATGAATACATAAATACAGAGTCAACCATGATCGTGTGTGTATGTTTAAGATTGACAGGTCAAGGTGACACAAAGGCAGAAGAACAAAGATGCAAATGACAAAGCTCCCCTGGATGTGCCCCACTGCCTCAGGGTAGCCATGGGAGGGTCACAGCAGCTGGTGACTCGCTAAGAAAGGAAAGGGGAGGTGGTCCTTGTCAGTATCTTACCCCTGTCCCCATGGCTCTGAGGCTTATCAACTGCAGAATTTGTCAGCTCACAACAGTTTGAGGGGGAAGAAATACAGGAAGATGAATGGATTCATGTTCTTTTCTCATTATTATTAATTTTTACTTCTATTCACTGAAAAGAGAAGTGTGAAAATGATATATGTCTTTTTCTGGGTTAATTGTTATTTCTCTGAAAAAGAAAGACATCTTGAGAAGGACTATGAAAACTATAATGCCCTTTCCACGTGTTTTCTGATGTGTTTCATCTTTAATCTTATATCCAAGACATATGTGCCTTACTTTACAATGCTTGTAAAGTGAAGATTCCAGGCTTTCTGCTCAGTACATAGGTCACGTGGAGAAGACGGTTTCATTAAGAATAATTAAGGGGGAAAGAACATACTGAAATGTCCAAGGTTAACCTAGAATGCAATTTTTAAGCAGGGAACAGCATTCAAATAGGATCTCTATCTTTAGGGTTTTAAAAATCCAGCAGTCAAGTCTCTTTTGTGGATAAGGAATGGGAAAAGAAAAGCAAAAAGGGCGGAAAAGGCAAAGAGAAGTAACCTGTGTTGAAAGGTAACATGTCAGACCCAGTCTCACCTTTTAAGCCACCTTTTCAAGGTCACACAGAGCTGGCTGAGTCTTGGAGCTAGAATTCTAGTTTAAACAAAACCCACCTGGCTTGAAAAGCCAGTGATCTCTGGGGACAGAGAAGGAAGGACATTTTCAACCACGTCAACAACACGGACATGGAAACATTTGTAGAAAGGATCTAGCTTGAAGAATGCTACTACTGTCTTATAGCTTATGGCAATTTAGTACATAAAAAAAATGCTTTCAGATACTTCGGATGCTCAGTATAAGCTTGGGCAGCAGAAAAACTGTTGAAGTAGAGAAATGATGCAAGGTGCAGACTATAGCTAATAGCCTTTCAGAGCGAAGACGGCAAGCAGATAACTCCAATTCTTCCGGCAGGGGTATGGGAGTGATGGGACAGCATGTGAGTTCAGACAGGAAGAAATAAAAAGAAAGCACTAATGAAAAACATCTCCTGTTTCGACCAATAAGACAATATTTTCAAATATAAACACTACTAGGAAATAAACTTTTTGGTCATTCAGGCCTCAACTGGATGAACAGATTCGTTTCCTTTGAAAACTACAAAGGAAGTGTGAAAGTTCATTCTTTCAATCTTACAAGTATATATAGTGAACACCTACTACAACACACCAGGTACAGTTCTAGGTAGTGGGGAACTTCATTTTAGTGGAGAAAGAGACAATAAACAGATTAAATAAAATGAAATAAATCAGTAAACATATTTAGTACGTGGTGGTTAATTCTACGGAGAAAAATAAAACTGAAAGAAGATAGGCATTTGGCCTTACTAAGGCCTTACTGAGAAAATGACATAGAAGCCAAGGCCTGAAGGGCATAAGGAAATGAGCCGTGAGACATCTGGAGGAAAAAAGCTTCCAACAGAGGGAACGGCAAGTTCAAAGGTCATGAGGCAAGAGTATTTGCCTTGTGTGTTCAAGAACAGCAAAGAGTGTGGTGGAATGAATAAAACAAGGAAGAGAGCAGTCAGAAAGAAAGTCCAAGAGGTAATGGGGCACCTGACAACGTGGGGTCTTGTAGGCTACCGTAGGGAGTGTGACTCTGGTGATTTGGGTAGCATGGGAAATCACTGTAGGAGAAGCTAGGTATGTTGACATGGCCTTACATTTTAAAAGCATCAATTTTGTTGCTAGGTTATGAAAAGACTACAGAGGGCAGGGGTGGAAGCTTATTACTTATTTCTAGGCTATTGTAATATCTGTGCAGGAGATAAGAGAGGACATGATTAGGGGTGGTCTGTTCAGAAAAGATCACACTCTGAAAAAATCTGAAGGTGGACCTTACAGGGATTACTGACAAACTAGATGAGGGGTGTGACGGAAAGGTGGCCTGAGCAAAATAACAGAGTTGCTATTTACCAAACTACTGAAAACTGCAGGAAGAGGGGGATTTTAGAGGCTAGCTTAGGAGTGTGGCTTTGTTTATGTTAAGTTTTGGATGCCTATTAGACATTCAAGTAAAAGGGTCCAGTAGGCAGCTGAATTTATGAGTCTGGAGTTCAAGGGAGAAGTCCAGGCTGGACGTACAGATGTGGGAGTGTTCAGCATAGAAATGGTTTAAAGCCATTGAGACTGACTGAGAGCATGAGTGTGTATAAAGAAGAAAAGAGGGTCACAGACAAAGCACAGGGCACCTTAATTTTAGAAGTCAGGGAGAGGAGAAACTGGCAAAACACACTGAGTAGGAGCAGTCAGTGGGGCAGAAAGAAAACCAGGGGAGAGTGGTGTCCTGGAAGTCAAGTAAATGATGTTTTTCAAGGAGCAGTGTGTGATCAGCTGAATCAAATGCTGCTGACAACTGAAACAAGACAGAGACTCAGAATGGCAATAACTGGTAACCATCACAAAGGCAGTGTGCAGGTGTAATATGAGAGGACTGTTGGGAATAGGTTTCAGAGAGAATAGGATAATTTCTGGACAATTTTCATAATTATTTCTGGAATGTGTCAAGCATTCTTGAACAAGCTTTCTAAATTCTTCCATCAAGTCTCTTCCAAACTATAAAAAGACAAGCAACATTAGTGTTAATTAAATGTTTAGTTTATATAATATCTAACATACTACTTTTAGGTATGTCAAATTTATGGCATAATAGATATATTTTAATGTGCTGGGTATCTACTTTATAGTGCTTTAGGGCCTTCTCTACCACACATACTAATTAAGCATTTATGTATATTATATAAAACTTTTAAAGGAGAGATAATGAGCTGGAGTTTGGTCAGGGAGCCAAACTCCCTGACAACATTGGTCAGGGAGCCAGGAGATCTGGGTTTTCCAATTTGGCATTGGACAAATCTAGAATTGTTTTGATACTGACTTCTAAGTTAGCAAAGTAATTTACCCTTTGTTTTTTCTATAGGAAAATGTAATCCATTTTATCATGTGCTGCCCAGAAACACCCTGAAGAGAAGTAGAGAAGCTGGGTGACTGCTTATGAAGGCAATAAAAAGAATCATAACCCCGAGGGTAAATACCACTACTTTACAGAACTCAGAGGCAACACTAAGGTAAAAGAGGAACCTCCTGAGGAGCAGAGAGACACTGGATGACTCAACCCCAGGCCCAGGGTGCTGTGCGGCTGCCAGCTAAGGCAGGCTACGACCCAAGAGCGGCCAGCGTAAGGGCTGCTTTTCATTTTTCGTGGGTGGTAGTAGTTCCTTCGGATGGACATAGTCCCTCCCCATTTCTTTGCCAATTCCTACAAGTTGGGGGAGAGGGTGGGTGATTGCAGGAGGTTTCTGAATACAGAATCCTATATTAGATGCTACAGAGAGTTACAGAGAGGAAAACTTATCACCTCATCCAGAGTGGCACTGAAAAGGCAGTAACAGCGAACATTTACTGAGCTTTTGCTATGTGCCAGATACTATTCTAAGTTCTTCACATATATTACTTCATTATTCCTGACAACTACCTGTGAAGATGTTATCAACAGTCCAATTTTACATACGACAGAAACGAGAGTTAAAGTCATACATTATACACCCTCAAGTTACACAACTGGAAAGTATAGAGCTGGAAGATAACCCAGTCTGATTCCAGAGCCACTCTCTTTTGCATGAAGCCTTCCTCCCCAAAATTCCTCAAAGAAGGCAAAAGTTTCTATTTTAGGGAACCAGGAAAAATCACGACAAGAGAGAATAACTTCCCAGTTATACAAGTACATATAAATGCATATAAATACATATAACACAATCACAGCACCTTCATAATGCTGCTGTTGGTAAGGAGGCATTTGTTAGACTTCACTGTTATTTTGCGGGGACATTATTCCGTAAAAGATCTGAATTCGTATAATAATAGAGTCTTGCTGTATCTACATTTAAAATAAAAACAAAAGTACCAAGTACCTAGAAAGGAAGAATATACCCCAAGATGTTAATATGATGCTACCAGAAGCTTCACCCTACCCATTCTGCTCAACAACAGACATCCTTCGAGGCTATGAAGGGGGAAGGTAGGAGGAAGTCATATAGTATAGTCTCTGTATTTAATTTTATATTAAATACAGAAGTATCAAGGCTTTTTAAAAAAAGCATTGTAAAAAACTCAAGTTGGATAGAATCATCTTGATTTCTGCTTTGTTTGTAAATCAAATATTTACTTGCAGGCGAATGGATTGTGGTGGTATAATGGGCCACAAAAATAATGTCCCAAACAAAACTGAACTTCTATACTAACTTGATCAGAGAAGAAAAGATTCAGACTACCATGAGGCCTATCAACAGAGACTGAAGCCCTGCCATTACAGACGAATGTGCTCTATGAACAGAAAAGCAAATACACAACACACTTTAAGATTAGTATAGGATGGTCCTGTTTCTAGATGAAGGGGTGAGAATGTGATTTTCCCTAGCTTAATTTTCCATACCTCAAAACCTAGAGCTGTGTCACTATCTAGCTGTTCACTTCTGTTTCTGTCATGTGTTTTCGTGTTCATTTCACAATGCACACCCTATTCCTGTCTTACTCTCCCCTTATTTTGGCATTTCCACTCCTATTTCCTACTATAGAAGGTACAGAGTGCTTCCTCCTCCTCTTCCTCCAAAATGGCTTCTCCACCATTCTCTTTTTCTTTTTCCCTCACCATTCTCTCTTTATAGGGATTAGCCAGCACTCAGCTGTTCAAGTCAGAAATCAGGAATGGGCCCTTATATCTCCCTCATTCCCTCCCCCTTCCCATACCACCTCCTACCCCCATGCACATTTCCAATTAATCACCAAGTCCTAAACCAGCTTCCTTCTAAATCTCTCAAATCTATTTATATCTCTGGCCTCTGTGGCTACCACCGTCGCTCCCTAACTAGCATATCTTACCAAAATTACTCTAATAGTCTCCTTATTGGTCTCCCCAGTCCACTCCTTGTTCCCTCCAATCCACTCCAACCTCTGCCTAGAGTGGTTTTTAAACACACAAATCTGCTCATGTAATTACCCTGCTTAATGGTTTCCCGTCTTTACCGGGCTGCATCCATGGGGCCTAATCTGCTCCTGCCTTTGCTATCCGTGCTCTTCTCCCAGTTCTTCACATGGCTACCTGCTCACTAAGCTCTGGGCCTTCTTCATACATACCTTTCTCCCCTCTTTGTCTGCCTCGGCTCCAATGACAAGGAGCCTTCCTTCACCATTAAAAAGAGGCTAAACCCCTGGCCACATGCCTCCTTTGGACTTTTCCTGTTTTCCTTCAATGATTACCTACTCCATGGGAGTAGACAATAGGGATCATGTCTACCTTATTCACTACAGTAAACGCACAGAGCCAGCACAGTGTCTGGCATACTTAACAAATATCTTTTGAACTTATTCCAGAATCATAGTAGAGTCACATGGCTTGAAGGAAATTTCTTGGTCTTCTAGTCCAGCCCCTGCCAATACCTCAATTTTCCCCCTCAAGAGAACTGGAGTCTCCATTATAGCATATAAAATAATTATTTTAGAAATAATAATAAGGAAATAATAATAAGGAAAATGTAAAGTACCATATAGCCTAGTGATTAAGAGCTTGGACTTTGGAGCCAGACTACTAGAGTTAAAATTTGGCTCTGTTACTTAGTAGTCATGTGACTTTGGGCTTTTTTCCTTAACCTCTCTGTGCTTCAGATTCCACTTCTTTAAAATGGGGATAAATAGGGTACCTTTTTCATAGGATTGTCGTGAGGATTACACAGAGGGTTACGTTGGTGTTGGCTGCTATTATTACTACTAGATTTTATATTATGTGCATGCCACAATTTAAATGGTAAAGTAGTTTCATGGAAACAGTCTGGTTGGCTTGTCAAAGTGCTAGAAAGCTACCACCCACCCCCACCTCCATGGTATTTAACTAACGAAAAGAAGATTCGTTCATTTATTCATAACTGTAGTTATTATTTCTACTCATTGATATGTAGATCCAGTTCTCTTCCCCTTCTAGGCACATGGAAGACTAAATTTCCTATTCTGTAGCTGGATGGGGCCATGTGAGTTGTGAGTAGAAGTACCATGAGTCATGTCTGAGTTGGACTATTTAATTGCCAGAGTGAGACCCTCTAGAACTCTCTTTCCCCTGACTGTGATATGGAAGCATGTACTGAGATGCAGTCTCTCTTAGCCCGGGTCCCTGAGTGACTACAATGAGCAAAACCCTTCACTAGTTCTTAGTGAATTTGTTGCCAGAGTGAGAAACATGGCTTAAGATTTTAGAGTTGTTTGTTACCACAGTATAACCCAGCCTATTCTGACTGACGCAATACTATCTGTAGGCTATTACTTTCCTAAATAATCCATAGGCAAAGAAACCTAGATAGAACTCTTTGGTTCTAACTCCTTTTTTGTTGACTGCCCCTATATTTGACCAAAGTTAAACTGAAGAGTCTAATAAAAGATTGGAGGAAGTAAAAGTCTACCAAGAAGGCTACTGACCAACCAGTATAAACTTAATGTAAGATGTGTCAACCTGGTAGAGAGTTAGTGTGAGCCAGCAAGGCATCTTCTAAGTCATTCCTTTTGGTATTATCATTTTATTACTCTGAAGTATTAAATATCATACATTCAAAGAAGATTAGAGATTCTGTTTTTGAAAAAATTCCTAAAATAGACATTTCTAAACCTTCTAGACATTTTCTAAACCTTCTTTTTGGGTTAGCCATATCATCACATTTTTTTTCACTAAACGCAGACTTTTAATAGAAAAAGGAAAACGTCCAAATAACAACTTAAGAAATAAAAAATATCAGCAGATCTTGAAAGGAATGCATGGTATTTACAATTACAGAAGACATTTGTATTGATACATTTGTATTGTATATTACCATATAATCTGGCAAGATGGATATGGTAGGAAGGACAAAAGACCACATGCTTACTTCTTGGTTAAGATAAGTTATTGAGAACCTAAATATGGAACATTGTGCCAAGTACTGCTTAAGAAGGAAAAAAGTAGAAAACTTGGTTCTAGAAGCCTAGGTGGTAGTTGAAAGAGTATATCAAATGTCTGTAATGCAATTTCTATCCCCTCAGACAAAGGCCTTGCAGGTCCTCTAAGCAAAGTTCTCATTGAACCCAACGGTAAAACATTAGAGCAAAACAAAAAGTGAGACACCAGAGTGGTGAGGACTCCGCTTACGTAGCTCAGATAACTGGGGACTTGCCTCCATCTAGCAGAAAAGTATTTGCCTAGCTGAAGACACAGCATATTCACTCAGTATAAACCATTACAAGGGACTGGCCATAGAAAAGCAGCCTCATTAAATGTATACTGTACTTTTGCCATGTAGCATAGGTAATCATAATTAAGCAACTATTTTTATAAGGATTTGTTTAGTGTCCATCTCTACCAGTAGACTGTGTATTAGACTCTGTGTTCACAGTCTTGTTCACCACTGCTCCCTCCATTTAATGAGTGATAACTCTACACCAGGCACTGATAGAGGTCTTTCCATTAATGATTTCATTTAATCCTGGCAATAACTATGAGGTAGGGTCTAGTGTTAGTTATACTTTGTAGATAAGGAAATTGAGGCTTAAATAAGTAGCTTACCCAAAGTCATACAGTTGAACTTGAACCTAGGTCTGTTGGACACCAAAGCAAACGCTCATTACACTGCACTAAATAGCTAGGCAGAATGGGATCAATCTCTCTAGCACGTACTGCAAAGTCCTAAAGTCAAACCCTGCATACAAATCTAGACAAATTAAACGACAGGCAAAATTCCTGTGTACCTGGCTAATTAGAAAGTCTAAACATCCCTCAAAACTTCTTGGTTTTAAAAAAATCAATAATAATTATTCAACCCTATGTCATTCATATTTTTATTCTTTATTAATGGAAATTTTACAACTCATCAAAAGAACTGTCAGTGCTTGGATTTTTTGCCAAGAATACCTGACTGCAGTAACTTTTTAAAAAAGTAAATGAAAATATGTCAAGATCTGTAAAAGCTGACCAATACTGAAACAAAATGCTGTAGTAGAGTGAAGACTCAGAAAAATCCTGCTGCTCTATCAACAATCATGGAAGTATGTATGACCTATCAATTAGAAACACAGAATTTGGGTCAGTGTATATAGCAATTTGCATAATTCAGCTGTCAATTTTGGGATCAAAAAGATAAGAAAAGGCTCAAGGGACTCTTCAAGCATAACAAGCAACAAACAAAAGATGTTACAAATAATTCAGAAAAGTTAAAAAGAACTTTAAATGTTAGTAATATCTGGAAACTGTGATTAAGTTCATGTAAAGTATACTAACATCCTTATTCTAGAAGAAAAACACCACCAGCAAAAGAAACAAGAGCTCTAACAGTCACCAACAAATTTAGCATGTTGCTAAAAGGTGAGAAATTGCAAAAATCTAAAAATAGAACTACCATATGATCTAGCAGTCCCACTGCCGGGTATATAACTAAGGATGGGAATTCAGTATTGAAAAGATACCTGCACTCCCATGTTTACTGCAGCACTATTCACAATAGCCGAGATAAGGAATCAACCTAAGTGTCCATCAACAGATAAATGGATAAAGAAACTGTGGTACACACACATAAGGAATATTACATAGCCACAAAAAGAATGAAATCCTGCCATTTGCAACAACATGGTAGAACTGGAGAACATTAAGTGAAATACGCCAAGCACAGAAAGACAAATCTCACAAGTCATCTCACTCATATATGAAAGCTAAATATTGAAAACAACTGGCTGGGTGTGGTAGCTCACGCCTATAATCCTAGCACTCTGGGAGGCAGAGGTGGGTGGATCGTTTGAGCTCAGGAGTTCGAGACCAGCCTGAGCAACAGCAAGACCCTGTCTCTACTAAAAAAATAGAAAGAAATCAGCTGGACAACTAAAATATGTATATATATACATATATAAAATTAGCTGGGCATGGTGGCACATGTCTGTAGTTCCAGCTACTCGGGAGGCTGAGGCAGGAGGATTGCTTGAGCCCAGGAGTTTGAGGTTGCTGTGAGCTAGGCTAACGCCACGGCACTCTAGCCTGGGCAACAAAGTGAGACTCTGTCTCAAAAAGAAAAGAAAACAACTTATCCTTTGGAAAACGAGTGTAGAATGACAGTTACCAGAAGCTGGGAAGGATAGCAGGGCAGGGGGTGGATAAAATGGGATAGTTAATGGATGCAAAAATATAGATAATTAGAATGAATAATATTTGATAGCACAACAAAGTCACTATAATCAACAATAAGTTAGGGTATACTTTAAAATAACTAAAAGAATGGAATTGGAATGTTCCTAACACAAAG
Source organism: Lepilemur ruficaudatus (assembly GCA_963574885.1). Lineage (NCBI taxonomy): Eukaryota > Metazoa > Chordata > Mammalia > Primates > Lepilemuridae > Lepilemur > Lepilemur ruficaudatus. The sequence goes on along the minus strand of CAUYRT010045159.1, from coordinate 4,013 downwards.
AAATGTTACATGCTCGAGGCGATGGATATCCCAATTACCCTGTTTTGATTCATTCACATTGTATGCCTGTTCAAAACATCACATATTCCCTATAAAGATACACAACTATTTTTTACCCATGATAATTAAAAATAAAACATTAAAAAGTAAATTTTAAAAAAATGAGAAAGTGGAAAGGATGTTACAGTACAGACTTTGTCCAGTCATACTGAACTTTGACACAAAAGAGCTAATTACTAGACATCTTTTCTCAATAATAAAGATTACAAAGTTAGAAAAACTATTATAGAGCTGCCTTAGGAAAAGGAAAAAAATCTGTATCCCTCCTCTCCCTTTCCCTACTCACCAAGCCTCTTTATTGGAAGAAGGCTGTACGATACAGTTTAATCATGTTGGAAACATGCCCTATCTTGACACAAATGATATTTAAGCTTTTTGAGGGTAAAATTAAAGAAGTTGGTGGGATGCAAAAACTGAATTAAAATTGTAGCCATGGGATGAATGAAGCCTGCAGGAAGATACGTGACCATTCTTTGGTTCCGGTTTGATAGCTTTAAAACAGACCTATAGACCTACATTTACATAACCCTCCCAAAGGCAATTTATGATTTAAATTCAGCTTGTTCAGCTGCAGCTCTGGTTAACTTAACTCCAGAGCCCAAGCCTTGCTATAGTAATCAGAGTGTGTCAAGGGCCACAAAGGAGGAAATGAAGGGATAGAAATGGCAAACTTTGCTCCATCCCCCACCAAAGCCTCTCCTCTGTGACCAAAATTCTCCAGAAACATGTTACCTTTCCTCTTACCTGAAAGTACCTGAAATGAGGGAAAAGCACAGACAATCTCTCTAACCTGACATAAGCAAAACTCTTAACACATAGAAAATGGAAAGAAAAAAGGAAAAGAAGAAGAGGGAAGAAAGAAAGCCATAAGAGAGAAGATGGAGGTGAATATTTTTATAAGCCAAGATATAGAGTAAAATTAAATGTGGGGGAGAAAAGACAAAGATGGTAGCCTATCTCATTATATTTCATTCCAAAATTTAATAGCTGACAACTACCAAACACTACAAGCCAGTTCCCAGTTTCCGTCTCTTTCTTTTTCTGAGGGTCTATAATCTCTTAATAAAGGTGATTTCATTCAGCTCTTTGTCCCCAAATTTCGATTACAACATATATGAGGACCATATGAGGAAATAATTGACATAACCACATGGCCCATCTGGGTTCTATTCACTCACAACTCAGAGACCATGAGGAATAGTGTTTAGTTTTGGGTGCTACACTTTACAAAGGTCATGTAAAAACTAGAATGCGAGGCAAGCCTCTAGGATAGGGAAGGGACTCAAAACCAATTTTTCACATAAGAAAAGGCCTACTATTATTTTCTGTGGCCTTGAGGGGGAGAGCTAAAATAATGGGTAGAATAGAGAAATTTCAACTCAATAAAGGGAAAAAGCTTTCTAAGCAACAGGTCTACTCAAAGAATAGGCTGCCTAAGAAGACAGATTCCCACCTTGAATAGCCAAAGCAAGATTGAGCAAAAAGAACAAAGCTTGAGGCGTAACACTACCTAACTTCAGAACATACTACAAAGCTATAGTAACCAAAATAGCATAGTACTGGCATAAAAAAAGATACACAGACCAGTGGAACAAAATAGAGACCCCAGAAATAAATCTGCACATTTACAGCCAACTGATTTTTGACAGAGGTGCCAAGAATATACAACAGGAAAAAGACAGTCTCTTTAATAAATGGTGCTGGGAGAACTGGATAGCCACCTGAAGAAGAATAAAATCAGACCCTCTCTCTCACCATGTATAAAAATTAACTCAAAATAGATTAAAGACTTAAATGTAAGACCTAAAACTATGAAACTACTAGAAGAAAACATAGAGGACAAGCTCCATGACACTGGTCTGGGCAATGATTTTCTGGATATGACCTCAAAAGCACAGGCAACAAAAGCAAAAATAGGTTTACAAAAAATAGGATTACATCAAACTAAAAAGCTTCTGTAGAGCAAAGGAAATAATCAATGGAGTGAAAAGACAATCTCCAGAATGGGAGAAAATATTTGCAAACTATACATTGATAGGGGTTAATATCCAAAATATATAAGGAATTAAAACAACTCAATAGCAAGAAACTAGTAATCCGATTTTAAAATGGGCAGAGGATCTGAATAGACACGTCTCAAAAAAAGACATACGAATGGCCAACAGGTATATAAAAAAATACCCAACATCACTAATCATCAAGGAAATGCAAATCAAAATGAGATACCACCTCACTCCTGTTAGAATGACTATTATCAAAAAGATGGAAGATACCAAGTGTTGGTGAGGATGTGCAGAAAAGGGAACACTCTTGCACACTTTTGGTAATTAGTACGTTAGTGCAGCCACTATGGAAAGCAGCATGAAGGTTCCTTAGAATATTAAAAATAGAACTAGCATATGATCCAGCAATCCTACTACTGGGTATATATATCCAAAGGAAATGAAATCAGTATGTTGAAAAGATATTTTCACTCCCATGTTCATTGTAGTACTATCCACAATAGCTAATCTAAGTGTCCATCAATGGATGAATGGATAAAGAAAATGAAATACTATTCAATGGAATACAATGAAATACTATTCAACCATAAAACAAAAATCCTGTCATTTGTGACAACATGGATGAACCTGGAGGACATTCTGTTAAGTGAAATAAGCCAAGCACTGAAAGACACACAGTGCATAATCTCATTCATGTGGAATCGTTAAAAAGTTTATTTCATAGAAGTCAAGAATACAGTGGTGGTTACAGAGGCTGGGGAGATTATGGGAACAGGGGAGATATTAGTCAAAGGATACATACTTATAGTTAAATAAAAGGAGTAAGGTCAAGAGATCTATAGTACAGCATAGCGACTACAGTTGATAATAAATTGTGTTCTCACCACAAAAATGATCACTATGTGAGGTAATACATTAGTTAGCCAGATTTAACCATTCCACAATGTATATATACTTCAAAACATCATGTTGTACATGATAAATACATATAATTTTACATGTCAATTAAAATAAATAAAGGAAAAAAGAAGAAGACAGAGTCCCAGTTCATGCAAAGGAAAGACAACCACTTAGCAGATAGCAGAGATGCTTGGAAAGAGGTTTAAGTACTAATTGAATGTCTGGGACCAGGTCAGTGTTTCTCTAAGTGTAGTTCCAAGAAAAATTGAATTAGAACTACCTGAGGTGCTTATGAGAAATGTTAAGTTCAGAAAATGATTGAAGTTCAGAAAATAATGCAATTTACTGGACCACTCTCTAGGCTCCATGAATCAGAAGGGGGAATGGAATCCACACTTTAACAAACTCTCCAGGTGATTCTAATGCACACTCAACATTGAGAACTACACTAGGTGATCTTTGAAGCTTCATCTATCATTTATCCTCTAATATCTCGTGCCTGTCCAAATAGTTACCCTGCTTTGATCATTTTGGTGTTGCTGACTCTGTCAGAAAATTACCCTCACTCAAGTTTCACTAACCTCTTCTCTGTCTACTGAAAGTCTATCCACTCCTTCAAGATTAGCTTAAATGAATGGCAAATGGTTTCTTTCTGATTTTTCAGTTACCCATGAGCTCTGATTACTCTAAATCCCTGTATTGTTACTTTGTACCACACCAATGGGACTTATTACTGTACACTGGAGTTAAAAATACAAATCTATATACTATAAATACTTTGAGAGAAGGTCTCTGTCTTATTACCCCATTGTATCCTCATTGCCTAGCACAGAAGTTGGCACACATCGTGTTAAAAACAAAAAATGGCTCACGCCTGTAATCCTAGAGCTCTGGGAGGCCGAGGCAGGTGGATCACTCAAGGTCAGGAGTTCGAGACCAGCCTGAGCAAGAGCGAGACCCCGTCTCTACTAAAAATAGAAAGAAATTAATTGGCCAACTAAAAATATATATAGAAAAATTAGCCGGGCATGGTGGCGCATGCCTGTAGTC